>JBBPNP010000275.1:0-35031 GCA_038090955.1 Xerocomellus intermedius
GGAGCTCAAGCTGCGCTGTTATTCAGCTCTTGGTGCCCTTGCAAATCGACAGAGCGACGCCGCGAACGCACTGCAGTTGGAGCAGCTGAGGTATAACCTTGCTGTGGAGCTTGGATTGAAGGAAATCACATTCGAAGCAATTCGATGGTCCGCACACTATTACCGAAGATTGGGACAGTACAGCACTGCCCAATCCGTCCTGGACCAAGCCATCGCATCCCCAGACTGGGCGATGGCAAACGAAAAGACCAAAGCACATTTCGTCTGGACCCGAGCCTTCATCAAGCAGTGCAACGACATTGAACTCACTGCCCCTGGTTTCATGAGCATGTTCGACGAATCCAGGCGGCTTTTCGAGGCTGCTGGTAGCGTCAATGGTACGGATGTAGCCATAGCTGAAGGGAATCTTTCGTCGGGCCTCATTGCGGGTGACTGGACCTCTGCACGATCCAGTTTAGAGGCTTCCATTGCCACCATCCTCAAAACCGATCCAGGGCGTCTGACTCTCTCGTACTTTTTCTATTATCTGGCGGCAGTTGCGTACGTTGAGGGGAAAATGGATGAAGCACGGCAATCGTTGAACAACGCACAGCGCCATTTCGTGCTCGACAGCATGCCCGGCGCAGCGCAGGTGGTACTACTAGCCCAAGCTATGATCATCCTTGCCGAAGGAAGGTTTGATGAAGCCCGCAAACACGTCAAGAAAGTAATGAAAGACGCTGCAAGCCTTGGACAAGCCACTGGCGAGCTTCAGTGGCGGTCGGGATACATTTCTGGGTTGACCGAACTGATTTCTGGTCAGCTGCCCAAGGCTCGTCAGCTCTTCGAGACGACCAAGCAGTTTGCGGAAACGCAGGACGAGTTTCACTTCCGTGCATTCTGCACCCGTGCACTGGGAGAGGTTGCATTCTTGGAGGATGATTTGCCTCGCGCCAGGGTTCACTTCGAGGATACACGATCGATATGTGCGTCTGCGGGCATCGTCCCTGAGCTGTTGTACAGGCGTGTGATGTTCTACAACAAGCCATTGCCAGACACCTGTAGAGGATGGACTCTATTTCTCGAGAATCGCCTCCCTGTTGTATGATATACCTACTTGTGTAATACCTGATGTTGCGATACCCCATCTCTACAAGACTTTACCCGCATGCATTAATATCCGATCCGAACGGACGGCGGAACCCTGCAGACATACCAACAAAATATCAATGGCGAACTTGATGTGCGACCACCGTGTCGTTAAGTAACCACTCAAAGAACAGATCGTACATTCCTGATCCCTAACACCATAGCTCAGCGATCTCACACCCGTACCTGTCGGCGGAACACCGCGATCATGCAAAACAGCGCGTGACATCAAGTCACCTGAGGACAAGTCAATTCTAATAGGCTGTCAGGGCGCGCCTTCCTCGTCGCCGCTCACGACGCGCTTCCCATCAGCGAGGAACGCGACTGAATATACGCTCTCTCTCCCATCGATTTCGATTGGTTTGTTTCCTGTTGGTGGGCGAAGGAACTGTCTTCATTCGTCTTGTGTCCCCGTTGGTATCGCACTTTCAACTATCTTGTCTTTACCAACTTCGATCGCGGTTGCGTCCTGCCCACGTACTCACCCTTCTTTGACTTCTGGCGTAGGTTGGGCAACATACACGGCAGACCGATGGAAAGAAGGATGTGCCATGATCATTTATCACCGGTACATCATTGTCACCTGGTATACACGTGTCTCCCTCGAGTGCGCACTTGCCCATCCTTCTTATTGTCGTCATTTGTGATGGTGACCACTGATCCGCGAGTCGTCAATGACGCAAATTGTGCTCGAAACCGTTGGGAACGAGCAGCGGCGACGAATTCGTTCTTGTTTCTTGATATCCGACGCCTCGTCGCCAAATCCCTGCGGCGTTGGTTGGCATAGGTTCCATAAACTCTGGGCCTTGGGAGCAATCCAACACGAGATGTCCGTATCCGTCAGTGGCCCGGTTAACGCTCACCTTGTATATTTCCGAGTCCCCTCCGCTTTCTTAACGTTCGTGAGGCCGAGAAGAAAGTCTACAACGTCGCTTGCGCGTCGGAGTCGTTTCGTGAGATGGCCGTGCCAACCGCGGCCTCAGTTTGTATTTCGTAGCGTCCCGGAAAGACTCGGCGCAAGTTCAAAGAATGCCTGCAGCGGTGGAGTAATCTTGCAACTCGAATGTGCTGTGAGTGGATGTTTTTCGCGTGGGGAGGCTTCGAAGTTTCCCGAAAAATCCGCCCGGGGTGGAAGAGATCATTCCGGCTTGAGACGAACACGCAGGGGAGGTCAGAATTTGTGAGCGAAGAGGGAACGTTGTTGATAATACATGATGCATAACGAGGCAGTGGCAGCTGTACGAAAGCAGCGTTACAGAATACCCGCACCATAGGCTAGACCATGCTCAACGCTGCGCCTAGACACGGAGATCAGTAGCTAAGCACAGATCCTATGATCTCATCCACACCGTAAACTCATACGCCCACGCCCACCGTCCCTCCGAGTGCAAACACAACCTCTTTCTACACCCCGCCCACTTCCTCAACCCGTCTCGACGACGCGTTCTAGAACCAACTTCTAACCCATTCGGACAGACGACGCGCGTGCTGCGTGGGAGAGAGTCAAACACCTTTTCCACCGTGACAACCTCGGACACGGACACGGCCTGCCAGTTACGGGCCCGCACGTGCTCCGAGACGTGGGCAAGGCCCAGCCGTCCACCCCTCTATTCGCTGATCCTGACGCTAGGACTGGGAATGAGTGGCCGGCGAGTGCGTCCGCCTTGCGGCATTCAACGAGCACAGAGGGACAGGCACAGGAGCAGGCACGGACACAGACGCCGGAGGGAACGGGGACGGAAAACCGAGGAACAGCCTGAGCCTGAACGGCTGAACACAGACTCTCGGGCTTCTGGGGCGACGGCGACGAGGGTGCAGACTGTGCGCGCTATCCATCGACGGTCACGGTTGTGGGAGGTGGAAATAGTTCAAGTTGTGGGGTCTCGCTGCATGGACAAAATACAGCAATTCTGAAACAGTAGCGTGCAAACTATATATCGCCTCATGGATGGCACGCGCCTTTACCCACGTCCATCTTTCCACCTCCCCTCTACCCCCGAGCTGCTTGCATTTCCATCGGACCTCGACGCAATAAGTTGTAGGTATGTGGAAGGGCTGGGGCTGCTTCAACCCCGGATCACCCTCGCTAACTCTCGAACAGTACTTGAAGTCATGCCACAGAAAATTCGTTTCTTGAAGGAAGACACCGATCAGCGTAGGGAGGAGGTTTTGAACTCGTTGACCCGCGTTATCGGGGCCATCAACGCTGTGAAGGACTTGGTCCCCCTCGAAATTGGCAAATCGATATTATCCGCAGCCTCGACGATCTTGCTCGCTGTGAAGGTAAATCCCTGGTTCATCATCCGAAACAGGCTGCTTAAAGGCCTACCTGTTTCACAGGATACAATGAAGAACAAAGAAGACTTTCATGATCTCATTGACCAATGCGACCAGATTGGAAAGCTCATCAACCGAACCATTTGGGAGATCAGTGAGAAACAGAGCAGTCCAATGCTTGACGAGGCTCTGGAAGACCTGGGGAGGTGAGTGCTGTGTGACACCCTCTGCTTGCCTTTCTCTATCGCTTGACACAGTCTGTAGTGCAGTGAACCGTGTTCGCGTCCAAGTGACGAAAAGGGACAAACAAAGATTTTGTCTGCTGTTCGCTTCAACTTCGATCGATAAGGAGCGAATCAACACCTGGACGAGGACACTGGACCGCAGTTTGATGTTCTTTAACGTTGGTATATCACCTTTTTTTGGAACATTTTACTGAGAGACGGTTAGACTCGATTGGTTGTCGTAAGTGCGTCAAACGCTCAAACCGTCATGCAGAATCATTCGAAGAAGAATGTTTCGTGAGTCTCAGTTACTGTTGAGGACTGCTCTTTCTAAGCAAAGCTGTGCAGCATTCAAGGACCCATAGCCCCGCCACCGAGACCCTCCATCTTTTTCGGTCGAGAGGGGCTTCTCCATGAAGTCCTCGACCTCTTCTTGGGCCATGAGCGCAGCCACGTCGTCCTCATAGGTCCAGGGGGAATCGGCAAAAGCTCACTTGCGAAAGCCATCCTCAACGATCCAGTCATCGAAGCGAAGTTTAAGGACCGTCGATTCTTCATCCGTTTCGACAACCTCCTTTCCTCCCAAATAACATATAACATCTTTGTCGAGTGCATTGCGCGTACTCTAGGCGTCGCGGTGTCCGCTTCAGGAAGCCATCGAGAAGTATCGGATTTTCTGAGGTCGGGAGATATTCTAATAGTCCTCGACAATGCGGAGACATTCCTTGATTGCAAGGCCACTGAAGAGCTTCCTCACATTAATCGCGCAATTGCTGAGTTTGGTGACTACTCGTCAGTCACGATCCTTATCACGTCTCGTATCAGAAAACTTCCGCATGATCTCGTTTACAAACTGCGCGAGGTTCCGCCCTTAGACAAGGGACCTGCTATCGAAACATTTACGAAGGTGTACCAGCAGAACATTTCGCAGTCCCTTTCCATCCTTGAGCAGATCTTGGATTCAGTCGCGTACCATCCACTTTCCATAAATCTCCTGGCGCACGCAGGGGAGGAAAATCAATGGTCTATCGAGGAACTTCTCGCCCACTGGAACCTCCAGCATACCCGACTGCTTTGTGCGGGATATGGAAAGGATGATAACCTGGGAAAATTCGTCGAGCTATCCCTCAGCTCGTCATCGGTCAAGGCTCTTGGAGACGATGTCCGAGGCGTTTTGGATATCATCGCCTTCTTCCCACAAGGTGTCATGCGGGAGAAGGTCAACGAGCTGTTTCCGACTGTCAGTGGGATCGAAGAAATGATTAGCGTCCTCCTGAAACAATCACTGCTGCTATGCAACAATGGTTTCGTCACTATGCTGGCTCCTATCCGACTTTATCTATGTGACGCCCGTCCCCAGTTGGATCTTCTCCCCGCGGTGCGAGAGTATTATTACGGACAGCTCGAGCTCGATCCATCCACTGTCGTGGCGCTGGAGGATGTCAATGTGGAATCCCTCATTGCCTACGATCTTTCCTCCCTTTCTACGGATGACGAACTGGAAGCTGTCGTAACCACCTGTGAGGCTTTCATTTATACACTCTGCCGTAGTACCTGCCGTTCCACTTCGCTCCGCCCTGCCATTGACGGCCTCGACACTTCGCTCTCTCCCACTCGGAAGGAGCTCCAGTTGCGGTGTTATAGAGCCCTTTCTGTCCTTGCGAATCGACAGAGCGACACCGCGAACGCACTGCGGCTGGAGCAGCTGAGGTATAACCTTGCCGTCGAACTGGGATTAAAGGAAACCGCATTTGAAGCAATTCGATGGTCCGCAGAATATTACCGAATATTGGGACAGTACAGCACTGCACAAACCGTCCTGGACCAAGCCATCGCATCGCCCGACTGGGCGACCGCAAACGATGAGACCAGAGCACATTTTGTCCTCACCCGGGCTTTCATCAAGCAGTGCAACGACATTCAACTCACCGGCGCTGGTTTCGCGAACATGTTCGACGAATCCAGGCGGCTTGCCGAGGCTGCTGGTGACGTCCCTGGTACAGATTTGGCCATAGCTGAAGGGAATGTTTCGTCGGGCCTCATTTCAAGTGACTGGACTGCTGCACGATCCACCTTAGAGGCTTCCATTACCACCATCCTCAAAACCGATCCAGGCCGTCCGACTCTCTGTTTCTTTTTCAATTATCTGGCGGCAGTCGCGTACGTTGAGGGGAAGATGGATGAAGCAAGACAGTCGCTGAACAACGCACAGCGCCATTTCGTGCTCTATGGCAGCTTCGGCGAAGCGCAAGTTGTGCTACTGGCCCAGGCCATGATCATGCTTGCCGAAGGAAAGTTTGAGGAAGCTGGTGAACACGTCGGGAAAGTAATGAAGGACGCTGCAAGCCTTGGACAAGCCGTTCCCCAGCTTCAGTGGCTGTCGGGATACACTTCGGGGTTGATCGAACTGATTTCTGGTCAGCTGCCCGAGGCTCGTCAGTTCTTCGAGAATACCAAGCACTTCGCAGAAAGTCAGAATGAGTTTCACTTTCGCGCATTCTGCACGCGTGCACTGGGAGAGGTTGCATTCTTGGAAGAAGATTTGCTTCGGGCCAGAGCTCATTTCGAGGATACGCGATCAATATGTGGGTCTGCGGGCATTGTCCCTGAGCTGTTGTACAGGCAAAGCCGTCATATGTTCTACAATAAGCCGTTGCCAGACACCTGTAGAGGATGGACTCTATTTCTTGAGAATCGCTTCCCTGTTGTATGACATACCTGTTTGTCTCCAGACTTTTAACCCTCATACTTGTATCCGAACTGACCGGGATCCAACCCAGGCTGCAGACATACCAACAAAATTTTGGCGAACTTGGTGCGCGACCACCGGGAAGTTGTTACTGTATGGACAGCGCGCACTGTCGCCCCAGAAGCCCGAGAGTCTGTGCTCAGGCGCTGTTCCGCGCGTTCCCGTTCCCATTGTCGTTGTCGTTTGCGCTCTCGCTCCAGTCATTGCAACTTCTCGTATCGTATCGGATGCATGAAAGACGATGTGCCAGCTGGTTGAAACATTTGGTCTACTGGAAACTTACATTTAACTTGACAGACTCGAAACGTTACCCCCGCATGCTTGTGATTCGATTGGATCACGAACTTGGTGCGCGACCACCGGGCCGTTGATCACTCAAGGAACATATTTCGATGATCGTGCATTCTTGGTCCCTCACATTGCGGCTCAGTGATCTCACATCGTATGTAACGGTTGGTGCAACAATGCGATTATGCAAAGCAGCGCGTGAGGTCAAATCACGTAGGACAAGTCAATTCTCATCAGTAAATTTACAAAAATCTTATTTGATCTTATTCGGAACTTCAAACAACTTACCATTCTTGTGACAGCGCAAAATCCTGGTCTAGACTGTTAAGTCCATTAAGTCAATAAGCCACGTAAAGCGCTGTCTTGGGCATCTTTTCATGCTAGTGGTCGTGTTCATAACAAGCTGATTAAGCATACAAGACAGTAAGATCGTAAAAGTACACATAAGACAGCGATACATATAGTCCCTCACGAAGCAAGCTCAAATGCATGATGGTCAGCAAACCGGTTAATGTAGAATCCACGGTAGAGGTCCAACGAGTTATGAGGTTTAACATGCTCAGGAATGTATTCACTGCCAAAGATTGGCAGTAAATGTGCGCTGCGGACAATGCTATCAACATGGATGACAGCAAGATTCTGCGAGCCATCGCCAAGGAATGATGGCCTGACCATCCACATTCCTGTCAACTCGTCAGGTTCATCAGCTATGCGGTCAAACCAATGAACAAGAGCACATCTATAAGTTTGACCATTTGTGAAGACAAACGAAAAGAAACAGAAGACGCGAGCAAGCTCCATGCTCAGCATCCCATCAAAACTATCGTCCGTGCTCACAAACACACAATCATATCTCGCCGGACCACGATGCCATGACGGGATTGCGCGAATCTGTTCACGTCGCATGCCGCCAATGCCGCTGGGATCACTTGGCGCCACAAAGGTTGCAGTGGCCGAATGAAAGACCTTGATTTGGCCTGTAAATGTCGGGATAGTAGTGCGACGGTGCATGGGTGAATCCATCTCAGGATGTAGTTGGTCGGATAAGAAGTCCCTTGTAAGCTTTGGGAGGGCGGGCAACCCTAGTTCGACAGCAAGTGCAGGGATGGATTTTGCACGATGTCGGGCTTTGGGATATGTTAATGACAATGTTTGTTCATGGCGAACGAATCCGCTGGCATGGTATTACTCACCGGCGGTCCGAGCCAGCTTGACATCGGAATGAGCGAGCCCAGGTCGCTTGTCCACTGCACCTGCATGATCGTTGTCCTCCTGATTCAATTCCTCTTCCTCTGTGCCCGGACGGCCAGTATTTGCATCAGCTTGAGCTTTGAGCATCATCAGCGGTGTGATAATGGAAAAAAAGGGAACTTACGAGGTAATGAGGGGGAACTTTGAGTCTCCGGATGTGAGACTGACAGCATCCCTCGAGCCTCAAAGTCAGCACGAGCTGCGGCAAGTTTAGCAAGGCGTTGATTTGTTCGCAATATTTGGCCTAGAGCCTTGTGTTTGCTTGAGCGCTGCCAAGGTTTTTTGACCGCCGTAATATGCTTTGACTCCGTAATTGACGTGCACAGGCCATTGGGTGCACCAAAGAGCCATATTAAAGCGTCGTAGTGAGTGAGGGAGTGTTGACGTGGGAGGGAGAATCCATCGACACGGACACCAATTTCCTGGAAAATTTCACGATATTGATGGAAACGCTTCAGTGCGTCGTCTAGTTCCTTCAGGGTGTGATCAGTTATGACATTTCTGCGGACAATATAACAAAATTCTAAGAAAGCACGGAACGTCCGCACAATATTGTCCGGGACATGCCCTTCAATGGCGGGGAGGTAGACCTGAGGTGACCGAAAGTGAGGCACGGAGGTGGAAGGAAAGAGTGGTTGAAATTTACCTTCATGAGGGCCTTCGAATCATTGCCTGTCCACTGGGAGAATCCGCGGCCATCAGGGAATCGTCGTAACCCTGGAAATGGTGGCACTGCGGCAATACTGAGGAGAAGAACATTAATACAGTAGATCATTTTCTATGAGACCGGATGAGTGACTTAAGACCTACCGACGATCAATATCTGCCAGGCGTTCTTTTGCACCGGCCTTCCCATACTCTTGCTCGAGGTATTTCCCTACCCACTCCACCAAATGATCCTTGAATGTGCCCTTCACCAATTGGTGAAGAATATCTGGTGCGAGAAGCTGGCAAATATCAGCACGAGGGAAGTTATCTGTAAACGGCTGTTACGAAAGGGTGCATTAATGTTACGGCTGAGTACTATTTGAATACATGAGGTACTTATGACAACACTGGGATCAATGCCCCATTCATCCCATACTGTGCGGAGTGGGAGTTCTTCAATGAGCGCTTGAGTAAGTGTTGATGTGCGTGGGGCACCTCCACCATCGAGATCGGTCGGGAATGCAATGCATCTGCACGGCTCAGAGAGCAGATCAGAATTGTGAAAAGCGCACATAAAACGTGAGTGATTACTGACCTGCCACACCAGTTCTGTACTATACCTGAGATGAGGACCTGCTCCGGGTAGTCTGCGATGTATGGGCCTATGCCAAAGATGGCACGACGGAAGTGACGGTCGGGACATTGCAAGATCTGGGGTGTCGTCATGCCGGACTTTAGCGACTCTAAGATTCGGGACATCGCAGCATGAAAAAGTTGTTTCTTGAACCTTCGAAAGGCTGGATCGTCCGTGTATTTCTTTGCCACTGTTCCGAAATGAAAGAGTAAGTGCAATGCAAAGAAAGAATAGAGATCATGATGAACACGTACCTTTGGGAATGGCAAGGAATGCAAGGAGTGCGACAGCATTACGGTGCGCACGACGAACATTGTTGTGGACATTTCCGATGGACAGGTATACTGGCCAATAGTCGTTCTGTCCTGTAGCAACAGAAACGGTCGTTTTATCGCTTCCAAGTATGATGGGGACAAACATGGCGCCATGGGTGTCTTTGTCCTTGGTAATCTCATCCTGAGACAGAAGATGGGGCTCGAATGGTCAGCTTGGGTATTTTCGAGACACAATATGAAACACTCACTGCTTGCTTCCACGCCCAGTCTCCCAACATGAAGTTTTCATATCTTCGTGTCTCATCCTCCTCTAAAAAGTCCCGGTAAGGTACATAGTCAATTTCGCCATCAAATTCCGTGTTGCAAAGTATATTTTCCACCACAGAGCGCGCTTTATGAAACCAAAACTCGTAAGGCTCGCTCATCCAAGGGGGGACTGGTCCAGGAGGACGTTCACCGTTGTACTGAAGTCGGAAGCTGTCCCACGGAACATCCCCAAGCGGCGTGGCATCAATAGTTTGGTAAAGATCTTGACGGTCCACAAAGGGTGGCCTGCCTCCGTGAGCCGCAAGTGAGCGTCCCCAAAATTGACACAGCTTGTCGATGTTACCACCAGACATCTCCGCATCCTTGTAGATAAACTCGGCAGCTTCAAACCGGAGCTGGTCACCATATGAGCCCCAGTCATCAGGACTCTTCTGAGAGATGGGTGGAGGAGGAGCGCCAGCGTCTGGGTTGATTGGCACACCATCCGCATCACAGATACAACCTAACAAGTTATCTTAGCGGATAGTAATTAGAAAGTGAAGAATACCCCATACCAGTAAGTTTGTCATGGTAGTCACGAATGACACCAGGAGCGGCCTGTGCATGATCTCGGGAGCCAGCTGGATTTGAGCTTGAGGATCCAAATGAGTAGTTGTGAAGAGACGACTGGTGGTGTTTTAGCCCCGCAGGAGTTTTGAACCATTTACGACAGCCTGTATGGGGACAAGGAATTCGACAGGCACTGAATACTCGCCGCGATAGTTGAGAACGAGGAATGCACTGTGGCATTGTTTTGGTGGACAATGGGAATGTAATATCGAGAGAATAGGCTGCATGACTGGGTCTATAAGAAGTACGAAGGACCATGAGGAAAACTGCAAGCAACGGCATGTATCACTGGGTTAGGAAAGGTTAGTTTGGCCATTGGAAAGACTTGCGTCAGCAAGTCGCAAGTCAACAACACGCACCCAGACATAGGTCATAAGGTTCACCCTCTGCCCTACTAGTACACTTCTTCATTTTTCTCTGTGCTAGCAAATTTCCGTGCCCATTCTCCTCTGCAATGTCCCATCGGGTTACTACTCGCTCTAAGAACGCCAATCAGCACCCCGGCCAAATCCTACTTGAAGGGAAGCAAAAACGGCGTACCTCTGAACAAAAGCAAGCAGACGATGCTCAAGCCCAAAAAGAGCAGCAGGAACAAGAGGCAGCTCGAAGACGTGGAATCAAACAAGTGGCTAACATCGTGGATCAGGCAGTGCAGGAGCACGAAGCCCTTCTCACTGATCCGCCAAAGCCAAGGCCACGTTCACGTGTTGTCACGAAGGTCAAAGCTCCTGCCGGTGGAGCAGCACACAACGAGGACCCCTCCATGATGCTGAAGCGTCCAGGCGATGACTCAGAAGCAATTGAAGACTCGGCAGAGGAGGTTGTTGCCAGCGCCAACGATACTAGTCAGGGAGAATCAGATAGTGAAGAAGCCCCGGCTGTGTTCAAGAAGCAACGCACGCAGAAGACTTCTTCACGTGATGCTGTTCAAGCTGCACGGGGCAATCAATTTGTCAATCACCACGCTGATAACGGGAATATGGCAACTGTCCAGAAAGGAAAGCTGGCGTCTTCGTCACGGTGAGTGTTTTCCCATCACACTTAGACTAGAATGATCCTGCTCACAGAAACTGTCCTTTTCTATTGGGATCGCCTGGATGAACATTACCGTGAACGCAGCTCATCAAAAGGAGAGTACACTGGCATTGGGGTTGTTGAGGATTGGGCCGACAAACTTATTGCATCCAAGCCACTCAATACTCTACTTTCTCACCGCTCGACTACCAGTTCTCGGCGCATGAAGTCCATCTCCAATGTCGGTACTGGCTCTCTGCCAGCGACGAAGGGCCCCAGGGCAACTCCTGCCAGCACCCAGTCGAGCACGCGCTTATCCACTTCCACAACCATTCCTCCATCTTTGGAGTCACAAGATTTAGATTACACATCTTACATCGAGGGCGATGACAAGACAGAACGTCAGGCAATGGAGTTGGACCCCTTAGCAAAGGCAGGACCTCGGCGTCGCACCATAGCCACAGTAAGTATTCTCTAACTTGAATGTTGATGCTCATGACTTGACGTTCAACTTGAACTCAAATCTTCCTATAGGATATTCTTGAAGTCGTCAGCGGCTCCGAGTTGGATGAGGCAGAAACACCACCCCCACCTTCCCCACAGTTCCATGCCAAGAAACGAGCAGGGAAAAGGAGGCAAGCAGATGTCCCTGAAGATATCTCTCCCAGCGGGCCAATGATTGTCGACGAAGATCTTGAAGCGACTCAGAGTGTCAATAAGGGTATCAAACGGCCTCAACAAAATTTGGTGCGTTGACTTCAACATTATACACCTTTATCAGCTCAATGACATATAGACAGATGCAGGGAGCTCATCTTTGGGTGTCCCACCCTCGAAGCGAGCCAAGACTGTGACGCAGCGCAGTGCCTCCGGGTCTCAGCGGTCTGGGCCATCTGGCAGTGGAGCCAACAATAAGTACATCAACAACGACCTACCTGCTGGCTGCACAAAGGACAATATTTGGCGGCGGGTCTTTGTCTCGTCGCTTGCACATTTTGCTGCTGATTACGAAAATCCCTGGAATATGCCCGATGAAGAGTTCAAGATTGCATTGCAGGCAGTATGGGATGCAGTGTACAAGAATTCCATCAAGCACACTGTCGCTATTGGCGGACCCGTTTATTATGTCGTGAGTCTTACATGGTAACATTCTCACAGCACGCTGTGCTTCGTCCTCATCATACCATACCCTTAACAGGCTAAACAAAATCTCAACAACTGGCGAGGGGGATTTGCGGTGGCGGCTGTCACCATCATTACAGCCTTCTTCGGCAATGATTCTGACTTCGAGGATTTTGAACAACGTGCAGAGTTTGTGACCGCAATGTTGCAGAAGAATCGCTTTCTGTTCAGCCAGAACAGAGGTCTTGATAAAAAGGTACATTTGTGCTGTTTGTTAATGGCGTGTGATACTGACTGCTAGCAAATAGAATTGGTCAGGACTGTGGAGGGCGCACTTCGTGCTTCAAACGTTTGCCCACCACTTCAACTTCATTCAAGGCTGCATCGAGGTTCCCCAACTGAATCACAAGCAAGCAACTCGGACCGGGAGGCCTCGTACAGCGCTTTCTCTGGCTTGTGCAGCAGTACGTCGTATTCTTGTTGTGTTTCCCATGGCACTGGCAGGGAATTTATAATGCACGTCCACTAGGTTTGTCGAACACTCATGTTGGTTGCTAACAACCATATGACTTTTAAAGTCACTGCATCAGGCGATGCCTGGACCGCCATCATTCCGAAGGGTGGGCAGTACGAATTTAATGAGAATATTTGGGGCCCGATGACAAGGCGCTACCTGGAGCCGATTGAGGCGCTTTCTGATGACCAATTTGATTTGATTGTAGAAGAAGCTCAGCAATATGTCAAGAGAGGGAAAAGTGTCATGGCCGCTAGCTCTATGGACTCTGGAGACGAAAATGATGAGGACGACGATCTTTTTACCTTCCGTTAACTCATTGACTACTCCACTCCTCCGAATCGCCTCCGAGTCGTCATCATTTTTTCTAGATTCTATCACAACCACTCAATCATTCTTTTCGTTTTTCAATGTCTCACTACATTTCGTCTTGTCCTCCTCCTGCCAGTCCTGCCTACTCTCACTCGTCTTACGGTTCATTTAATACCATTTCGTATATACTCCAGTCTTAGCAGACTTAACAATCTTAGTTTGTCGTTTGGGACCGCACATTAGTTTCATAAGATGTTGAGCCACGTAAGATGGGATAGCATGAAACAACTTTACAATCCTGCCGAGAATTCTGGCTTATTAATCTTGGTGCTGACTTCAAGTTGATTAAGATCAAATAAGATCAAATAAGATTTTTGTAAATTTACTGATGTACGGCGGCAACCTGGCTTTCCCGCCCTCACCAGCGCCCCGTCGGTCGTGCAAAAAAAGCCAAGTGAGGCTATGACCACAAAGTACTTTCATCCACGCGCGTCACTGCTCGCTCAAAGTGCTAACCACCCGAAGCGCGCACGACTACGTGCACAAGCACCCCGCCCGCCAAAGAATTACAAAGAAGACGATAGTCGGAGTCAGCACAAGACCAGCAACTCTGTTCCTATGTACCTGGGATGCCGTCCAGACCTTCGCCCAGCCTGCATGTACCCTGACTCGCATCCCCCACAGTGTGCGCGCATTGCATGCACGCCGCCCGCCCACCCTACACCAACCCTCGCCGCCCACTTGCAAGCGCTCACCCCAAGCGCTCGCTCGCCGCCCGAATAACCCCGAACCCACATCGAACTTGAAATCGTTGGTGCGTGCACAACCAGCACACGGAGCCCGCTTACCCCTTTTCAGCCCACATCACACACAGCGCGCGCACGCGCCCGGTGCATACACGCAGCCTACGTCGTCCTCAGAGGGTGTATGGCCAGTGCACACCCCACTGTACCTGCTCAGCCCCACGACGCACGCACTGCACACACATGCCTGCTCCCCCGCTCACCCCGTACGACCCACTGCGTGCACGTTGAGTGTTCACCTGCCCGACACGCATCACCCACAGCGCATGTACCGCACACGCATGGAGCCCACTGACCCCCCTCACCGTCTGTAGTGTGTGCATACCGAGCGCATGCAGACAGCCTGCATCACCCGCAGTCCACTTTCTTTCTTTTTTCGCACATCTCTGACCTCGCTGGCAACGCAAAGCCAAATATCACGAGGCACTGCAAAGACAAATTTGCGTAAACCACCTTATCGAACATTCCGGAGGCAATACACCCGTGGTCTTGAAGCGATAGCTCGGTACAATCATCATAGCCGCTGACAATTCGAAATCAGGCTAATGCGAACGAGTACGAGATTCATCTAGGTAACTCGGCTCAACGAGTGCGGCTGTGAATTGGAATGATTTGACTGCTCCACAGGGGCGCTTTGTCTCCTTTCAGTCAAGTCGTGAACCGAATATGGCCGCCTGACGCAGCTAACTCGAGCTTGAGGTGATCGTGTCTGAGAGAAATGATTGACACCACTGCGGATCCTTTCCCTCTCCTCCACATATACCATATGACTTCGTCGAAGAATTTTCCCTTCAATTCCGCAAGAAGTGGTGATAAATCCCGTCTAAGGCCGCCTATTCGTTTCGCTTTGATATGCTATGTCGCCACCTTATTACCCATCCACTTTTGTGATCGGGACATTTTTTCCAGATTCCCCACATGGTACCCTCGCACTATGCGTCGCATTTCTTCCTCAGAAGGTTTTATTGCATACCGAAACTCGGGACATTGATAGCTGTTTTTGGGGCCAGTCCTTCCAGTGGATAATGCGATGCAAAGGTATAAATCAGGATTAGTACGGACTTCGTCCGAATCAGTGCTAGTCTCACTGCAAGCGGGTGTTTTGAATGTTCTGAATGCCCAATGCTCCCAAGCGAGCGACTACGCCGATAGTACGAAATCATGAGAATTTACTTTCCTTGAAAGCAGCAAACAGTTGCTACTGGTGGGCCATACCAGGAGGCTGGCTTTGAGCCATGCACATAATAGAGCACAAATCTGATCACAATGTCCAGCTCACAACTCCAAGGCAGGTGAGTTGCGAATGCCGCATTATTACAACCCCATACAAAATGATTTAGGGACAAGCTTGCTAGATCGTAATTATGTATTCGGTTTACCTCAAAGCCGCTGCTGCGGGTGGGAAAGAATCGGATCAGGTTGTAATTTCATGTCGCTAAGTCTGAAATTACAACCTGATCTTTCTCGTCCACCATATGTACGCTGCTCGCCGTTTAACAATTGATGCAATTACCAAAAAAGGCGTACTCCTGGAAAGTCGTGTCGCATTGCCCAGACCTTAGATAGATAAGGCGAAACCATGGTACCGCCGCCGTGCCCCCGCATTGATGAAGTCCCTGAAATGGCAACCTACCGGAGACGGAATCCTTCCTGTTAGAGTATGGCACGATCTGAAGCGCGACTGCGAGCCGAACAGAAGTGGTTACCAACGAGGTATATTATAAGAAGGGCTAGCTGATTGTTAATGCTCCGCAGCGTGAAGCAATCCAGACCCCCCCCAGTTGCCCATACACAAACTCGGGCTCATATCGGCTTCAAATATGTCTCGCCCCTACCAGAAGCAATTGACTTTCAGGTCGTGAGTACCAGCATGGTCTCTTCACTCTCAACGACCAGTGTGTCTTCTTGATCCCTCACCACCTTTTGCACGCACAAACATAGTGTTGATCTCGGGAAGAAGGCTACTCTCGTGCTTACTTTCGACCAAAAAGTCGAAGGTTTGTTTACGCACAAATTCCCGGTAATCTTGAAGTGAGCATCCTGCCTCAAGGCTTCTGTCCTGTGGTTTTTGTTGATTGTTCTCGTTCTTCAGAACGGCCCAGCAGCCTATCATTGGTAGACCTCCTTTTAAAATACACTTTATACTACCTTACTTATGAGTGCCCCTCAAGGTACAGCTACCACGACTATCACATATAGCGACCAGTGAGTGGGGAGCCGATGGCACACCGAACCAATTCACAAACGGACCGCCTTTCTAGGCTGGGCTTCCTTAAACCTGAAGTATCATCGGGCGTCATTGTGGATGTTGTTGCTCATCAGACTCTTGGCGTAAGTAGTCACAAGAATCAGTGGATTGCTTCGATGCTAGCATAACACGACGTAGCCTTCAGAATCGACAACGTTGCTTGAGAATGAGCCATTTAGCTTCACAGTAGGTTTACCAGTGTTCTTATTCTCAAGATATGGACTCATAGACGCAGAAACCCCAACCGCTGGCAGGAGGACAAGGCAACTATGAGGTAATAAATGGCACATTTGAGAAAACGGACATTGCTTTCGGTGAGTGACAGATGTGATCACCAAATATGTGTGCTGAGTATACATTCTTGGTAGGCTTCGCCCAGGAGAACCCTAACAAACCACTTCAAGCAGTGCATTATTGGAACGCTGATGCCTTCCAGTGCGTTATGTCGTTTCCTAATCTGAACAAGGGCTAATTAGGGTACTAATCTACGAACCTAAAGGCCCTCCGGGAGCATCAAAGCGCAGTTCTCTCCCGTTCTGCGCGCTTACATCACAAATGAGTATCAAGATCAGCAAATTTTAAGGGGACCGATTTCCGCCGAGTGCATCTTTGAGCAGGACCTCTCGAAACTAGACGATTCCACCGTTTGGCTCCTCTTCTACGACCCTATCACTGGTCGGTTCAGGATAACCCGTGGAATCTTCTAGGGCTGAGTCGGCTTCGAGTACCGTCAACTCTCAGTGGAACCAAATGTGTAATCAGAGCTCGATCATTGTGTAAGCGGTTGTACGATTATGTATATAAGGGCAGAGGCCCGGAGAATGTTCGAAGAAATGAATGACTTGAATTTGCTTTGTTCACACAGCGAGTCGCTGGTGTGTCCCCGCATAAAACTGGCGATTGCTCTCCGAGCCCAGGAACCGAAAAGTCGTGCACCGTAAATAGTAATCCGCCTTGTGATCGCACCGGACTCGGAGTACTATTCTCCACAAGGCAAATTTCAAATCGCGACGACAGTCAGCCCGTTCAACAGCATCCCTATCAGGGGGCTTATTGACAGCTATCCATCGATGGTCTTGGTGCCGCGTAACAGACACTACTACCAGTACTTGCTTGCGAAGATTCTGAGCACTATTGATAATCCATCTTGAGAGCTTTCCTGGCTGTCGTTCCAAAGCGGCGGTGAAGATCCATACTGTGAAGCCCTATACGCTGTACGGCACACGAAGGAGAGAGTGATTCCTGAAGATCCAGACGACCAACATGAGTCACATGACCAAACAATGGATCTCTGGTCACCGTATTTGAACTCCTTCTCATGCATTTCAACTCCGCCAGATTTAGCAACGGTGTCTTTCAAACGACGACGCCATCCATTCACAGACCCCAACACCACTGAAGAAAGTGGGTAATGTCAATACCGAAGAATGTCATCCGACGGGATGATGCCACTGTTGGTACGAGAATTTTCGTCTGCTCTGATTTGCTCCGTGGGCTTGACACTCTGTTCGAATCGCAACAGTCAGTGGCCACTCGCTTGTCCACTTTTTACTGTTGTGATGAAGTGGTGTTCATTTGACCAGAGGAGGAGACCCCTTCATTACAACAGTAAGATAAAGTGAATCATGTATCTTACCGGGTCGGCGGTCTTGGAATGGCCATTTCCTGAGAGCACCCATCAGCTGTGCAGTTGTCCCTCCCATGCATGCGGGGGAATTCAACGCACTCAAGTCCGAGTCAAAACATATTGATGTCTCCGAGACATACTTTTTGCAAGTTTCCGTGTGGTTTGATTATCGTACAGTGCATACTAGAAACATGCGGTTCTTCAAATCATCACGAAGATTGCATAACAGCCGCTTGCTTGCGGGCCTTTCTTCTCTTTCGCTTTGCGCTCCCGTTCCGTCTCCTTCCAAAGTACGGATTGAAAATCTCCCGCAACAATTCCTTCAGTAATCCTCCCGCATACGCACTTTCTTTAGGGAACCTTTTGTCAGGTTCCATCGTGTATTCTCTGAGTTCCTCGAGAGTCGCGAATTTTTGCACCGGCGCTCCAGTTCGCGCGCTTTCGAGGAGGTCAACGATGTTCACGTGTGCATCCCACACGAGCTTCAAGTACATATGTGCGTCAGCCATACCGCGTTCGTTCCGTGCGCAAAAAGCCTCACTTTTTTACAATCCTTGATGTTGTCGGGGACGGGTGTGATGTCGATGACCGAGCACAGGTTTTGCCACGCTTCGAGGTCGTTGTCTGCCCCGTAGACGAAATTGAACTGTTGCACGAGGGCGTCATTGAAGTCCACGCGGGCGATCGAAAACTCTGTCGAGTTTCTGTCCCATTGAAGGACCGCGCGGAGGCGGTTGAAGTTGTCATGCGCGGTGCTGTTCTCGCTGTATGCAAACCCTAGGCCTAGGCCCGCAAATTGCGCAAAGAAATCCTCGAGAGGCTCCGGCGTGCTCATGGTTGTCTCAATGAGGTAGATCACGGAGCGTCAGCGTGTTTCGAACGTTGGTTGCTCGAAGCATCTCACCGGATCTGCGATATGTCTTGGGGATCCTTGCAGCACCTGGCTAGAAGGCGCGGGGCAGGATCTGAGCGGGCTTTGGACTGCGGAGGGGTGGGCCTATTTATGTCTGTTGAGTCGTGCCTCACCAACAGCTGCCATGTGAGTCTAGGGTTCTCATTCCTGTGCGATTGTGCTTACCAACTCGATGCTGTTCACAGAATATACTCGCTCCTGTGGCACTCAGTGGGTCCATGTGGGCGTTCCACGCCATGAGGCAGACACGCGTCTCGGAGTGAGGTGCGTGCGATGCATCCACGGGCGCCAGGACGATCACGAATAAGGGGGTAACGAGAGCAACTATGCATTACAGTGAAATCAATCATATCGCGTACAGTTAGGACCGCCAACTTGAACATCATGATGAGAAAATGTGATATGCACTCGGAATCCTCACCCACCGGCACGCGTCTCTTGTGCATGGTCAAGGTATGGTGCGGGATGACACCTCACGCGCGCCGTCTCTTATGTGGCCGATCCAAATTGTACGCTTCCTGTGTGGTCACTCTGAACTTTGCCTGCTTGCCTGCCGTCGAACGATCGCTCTCGCGGGGTCCGTCTGAGCCCGACTCAACAGCCAGCAAAGTGATCCTATCGTTGTTATATGCATCTGGTGGCGAGATTAAGTAACCCTCCTATGGTAGCGCCTTATGTGCTCAAGAACGTACCCTCGCCGCATGGAACGAACCGAATGCGCCGTTCGTCAACAAAAAGTGCATCGTGAAGTTTGTCCGCATCCTCTGCACTGAGACCAGACACCCCTTTATCTCTATCGCGAGAAATGCCTTGCGGCCAATTGACGATCATGTATCCTTTTCTCCGCAGGTCCCCGTCGAGGGTGGACCACGGGAGCCGACCATTGGATAACTTGAAGCCCATTTCACCTGTATACACGGGTAGTCGACTGATTGAGCACGTGTTTCATGTGATGAAATGACTCACGAAGCATCTCGACGAGTTTTTGTTTGATTTTATCAATCTTGTGGATCTTTTAAGGATCCCCATTGGATGCCGAACGAAAGACTGACGTCGAAGATTCGATTACGGAAGCATGCCTGTAGTAGAATTAGGTCAAGGCTCGAATCTCTTGGAATAGCTCAAATAACCCTCGACTACAACACATATCGGCACTTTTGCCGGTTGCAGGAGGGATCAAGTCGATTCTGCGATCATAAGAAGATATACTGACATCGAGTTCTGATCAACATCCGCTATGCTTTCCAGTCCAGTCCCTGGAGTATTACGTACGGCTAGAGGTAACTTATATAGCTGGTGTGACCTGTCCACGGATGTCCGATTTGTTCTCCTGTATCGGAGTTCCAACAGCGAATCGTTGCGTCCTGCGAGCCAGAGAAGAGCCTGCTGCCGTTGCGTGACCACAGCATGCAATCGATCCAAATTTCGTGGCCCCGTAATGGACCTTGAAGGGTGAGTGTGCCACTGACACGCGGATATCGTCATGGGTGCCGCATGCGAGTCTCTTTCCGTCGGGAGAGAAACACATAGACAAAACATTCTCGTGGACCTCGATGGAATGGTTGACCTGTCTCCCTTCCATGGTGTAAATAGTCACAGCCCGATTACCACTGGCAACCGCAATGAGTCGGTCGCACGGCGAGATGGCAATCTCGGGCCAGCTCTCTGGGTGAGTCCATTCTTTGACAATTTCGTGCGATTCGACGTTCCATACTGTGATGATCCCATCGTCGTCACTGCTGATGATCGTTGTTCCATCCCGGGTCACAGCAAGACCGAATATTCCGCTCTCGTGCTCCATTGACGTCCCTTTTTGCTCCCAAATCTCCAAATTCCATACCTTCACAGTTCTGGCACGAGAGACGGTGACAATGCGTCGTCCATCGGGGAGATACGCGAGCCTCCCGATGATGTTATCATGCGCCGACATTACCACTGGCAGATGTGGCTGAGGATGATTACCGTCAGACTGTCGCGGTGTGACGCTTGACATGACGGTGCTATGCTTCGACTCAGCTGTTTGTAGAGGTGCGCGGCGAGACAATTGATGGAGGGAAAATGTTGAACACTAAATTACCACAGCTTATATGTATACCACAAGGCGATGGCGCTCGTGGCGATGCATTTGGCTTCTCTTAGCGCCAAATGCTGAGAACACCCTCTACCATGCATATTGAACCAGCCACAATACTACTGCACAACTTGCAGATAGTCAGATGGGCCTCCGAGCACGAAAACGCGGCGAAGATGATCAGATGAGACTGAGGTGTGACATAGTTCATCCAGAACGTGTGCTGGTATACTAGGACCCACCGAGAATTCGTCGAGTCCAGGGATGTCACGCTCGACATCTCCCCGGATCCAATGATATCCACATGTCCACGGAAGAGCTGACGAGGCAATTTCTCCCGAGCCAGGCATACGAATCGCAAATGCGGAGAAAAAGGTCATTTGTCTATCTAGCGAACTTGCGGATAGACTGATGCTTCGTTAGATGGATCTGATTCCTGGAGACACCGCGAGCTGAGACACGGAATATATCCGATCCACAGACGATGGGTTCGAATGTATGCGCGTCACGCATGGTCACAATTGGCGGTCTATAGCATGGCCTGCGAGTGTTCGGTCAGGGTTTGAAAGCTAGTGCTGAATTACGGACCCATTGCGGCGCGTTTAGACCTGAGTGCTGATCGATCGATCGGTGACCAGCGACCGCTGGGTATCAATTGTACCCAACCTGTGACTCCGAGAATACCGTCGTGCTCTCCGCGCACTTTACATATTCCCTTTGGAAGACGATGCGACTAATGATGACGATAGCGTGGAGATATTTTGAGCAACATGGCATTTCCGTCGCGCTTCTCAGAGACTGATTATGCGTGGCAATGTTAGTTCGTTAGGAAGCGTGATGGCGTAGGACCATCGAGAATTTGTAGAGTCAGGGATATGTCACAGTTGACATCCCCCCGGACTCGACAATCCCACGAGGCCACGGCACAGCTGACAATGTGGTTTGTTCCTCCAAATCACAAATGCGGAGACAAGATCATTTGTTTGTCCAGCGAGCTCTAGGATGGATCGATGCTGCGTTCACAAGGGGTATGCATCCAATCTGGAGACTGTGGGCTGAGATGCAGAGTCATACGTGACCCAGATATATCCAACTGCCTAACGGCGATGATTCAGATGTTTGCGCTACGCATGGACACGATGGGCACGAAGGAATATCCAAGCCCCGTAACAACTGAGGGCATTCACCATTGCATCCACTATGCTGCGGGGTGGATTTGGGTTGCGTGACCCGAGCACAGAGTACCACGAGTGTGCTCTGTATCATGGCCTGTCCGACAGTGTCGGTCCTTCTAGGATAAATGGAATCAGCAGTCTATCTCTTTTCGATTTCTTCAAGTGGGGATCACACCGCCGGAGGACGCATCCAAATGATCCAATTCGAGATGCCACCCCCTGGATGTGCTCAAGGCCCGCCACGCCTCTTGGTGGGTGTGTGTAGGCCCATTCTCACTACGAAGCTAACGGGGAACAGCCTGACAGATGCCGCAATGAGATCTACGGGTGCTAAAGCTTGGACACTCACGAAAACACAAATTTCCGAGGTGTTCATAGGATCGAGTGCATTTAGAAGAACTTGCTATCACAACTTGACGCTACCCTTTTTGCCTCCCCCCAGGCTCTTCCACCATTTCTCCCCAACCTTGCCTGTCTTCTTCCCACCTTTGGAGCTATTCCCGACAACGTCGCCCGTTTCGCCATCATTTCCCTTTCGTGCGCCCTTCCTCCGAACTTCCTTTATGCTCCCGGCCCTCCTGGTGACAGTTGATATCTCCGACGAGGTTCCTTTTCCTTTTCGTTGCGCCGACTGTACTGGCGGTTGTGACCCGCTTTGTTTGCGTTGTTTAGGAAAGGTGGATATATGCTGTGTCGAGGACCGAGTATGTGGTGCACTCGGTGGAGACGGCGAATGTGCTCGTGATGACGAGCTCGATGCCATGGCCACCTCATCATTAAGGAGCTCGGACGATTCCGAATGTTTCCGTTTCCTGTCCCGCATAAAGGAGGGAGGCGAGGGCCGCGACGACGGGGAAACGGTTTCACTCGCAGGATCGTTGTCGACCTTGTTTTTCGATGGCGGATGGGTAAGGGCGTGGAATGATCTAGAGCCACTTTCCCACTGCTTTTTGTATAATCGGAAAAGCGCCATCGTTGCGCGTGCGTCCGTCACCTGTTCAGTCGATCAAAGCCGACACCATCATGCAGGGAAAATGGATGGCTTACACTACTATGTTCACCACCCTGGATGACGATGCCAAGTTCTTGCTTTACGAGGACGCGCAGCGCGGGGCGACGAGATTTGACGACACGGTGTTTATACGCCAAAGATTGGGTATCACGGACCTGCGGAGACGGATGGGAAAGCAAGAGTGCCTGTATGCGCGCAAGATCGTAAGAAAAGTATCCTATATGCGTGGTGCACCTACCTTGAGATCGTTGTATATAGCATGGCCAACGAGTATTCGGTCCTTGATCAGGTCTGCCACCGTTTGTTGGACTTGTTTGAATGGCTTGGCTATGGATGAGCATATTGGCACAATCAGTCCCGCTTGGTATAATTTTGTTGGTTATGACACACATGCCTGTGCCTGCCAGATCAGTGTCTCGGACACCGCTCCACTGGGTTCGATAGTCAACGACCCTTTCGCGTTGCCGTACGAAGACGTCGAGGATGATGGCGCCTGTGTAGTTGACGATACTGACGCGCGCCAGGGAGGACTCGTTGCCGTCGATGCCGACGCCAACCATTTCACAGTCGAGCGCGAGGTATTTTCCGGGGCTGAAAAGGACGATGTGATGACACAAAGCGAGCGAGCTGGAGTGCATGGGGCTCACGCGGTCTGGGAAGTGTTGTACTCTACTCTTCCAAGTACCATTCTGCGTAGCGCCGCGATGGACTCGCCATTCCTTACCTCGGTGGTCTCGAGATCGATGTGGCTGTCTGACGCATGTAGTTTCGGTGGTGGATATGCAGTTAACGCAGACGCGCTTGACTCGCCGTGATCGATCTTGCGCCGCTTTCGTGGGTGACTATGTCGAACCAGACTCTGACCGAACAAATGAATCTCTAGCACGTCGACACCCCGCAACGCTCACTTTTTGCAACGCAAGCCAGTTTGAGGATGGTCTGGATTCGTGTTAGTTAGACGGAACAAAGGAAAAGACAAGAGGTCCTCGTTACTTTGTGAGTGTCATTTTGGTCAAAGGATATATCCGATTTCCGACAGACTTTCCGATATGGATCTTCTCCGAGGACGTCCGGGAGATCGTTGAGTGGTGAACGGCATTTCCTTCTTGCCACTTCACCTCGTGTTTCGTGAACGCGAGATGCCCAAAAAACCCAAGTCCGGCCCCCCATACACAGACATCCCCGAGGAAGTCTACGTCGTAGTCACTAATCCATGGGGAATGCATAGCAATCCACGCTTGCGTGGTCCAGGCGACTTTAATCGCATTGCCTCCTGGGCGCAGCTCGCCCTTCAGCACGCCGGGCTAGGTGGAGGATGTATACCGACAATTGAATGCATATATGGTATGGGTACCGTAAGTCTGTCGTTATAATTGGTCCTGACGTAGGAGTGGTATTCGTGTACTGACAATCTACTCTGTAGCGCGACGAAATAATTTTACAGTTTACAGAGGGCACAGATATAATCCCGCTCCTTGGTGAGCACCGCTGGTCGAACTTTGCAAAACATTGCCAGGATCCCAACGACCGTCGCTCAACGTGTGTCTTTATTTACAACTGGAGGAACAACGGGGACCCTGCAAATCGTAAGTAGATCCATCTTCTCTCTTCGATGCAATCATTTTCTTTGTAATACGCTTGTGCTTCCCGGCGGCGGCGTCTAGGTTAACTTTGATCGTGCTTTCAGATAATTGGACAGAAAACTTTCCGAGCAGCCTCCCCCTCGACTCTGTACCGGCCAAATCTCCCTACCCGGCACCATCCTGGACCTCACCTCCGACCACCCTCGCCAACCTCGTTCTTCCCATCCTACACCCGCCAATCCCTCCTCCAATGCCCAACCATGGGCATGATCCGGGCCAGGAACAGCATTCAGTAACATCGCCCCCCCCTTCAACGGTGACGCCATCACCAGCACCCCCAGAACAAAGGGACCAGCTGGAATCTAGAGAGCAACCCGTGGCACAAGATTCAGTGGTGAGCAACAGCCTACCCTACTGGAGCATTTCATGACATTGTCGACAATACCAGTCCACCAGTCTTTTCGCGCCTTACAAGCCGCCTGCACAGCACCCTTCTCATGCAAAATTCTTCAATCGGAAACAAGGATTATGTGAGGAAGCATCCTCATCGCGGGCATCACCACCATCGCCCAAATTTATCAAGAAGTTGGACCCATATGAGTTGGGTGGGTCTATCTCCCTTCCTCGTCTTGAGTTCACTGATCTCGTTCCTCTTTCCATAGACGAGGATGCGCTCAACGCACTCCGCTCGCCCAATCCTGATCAAGACACGAAAAGTACTAAAAACGAAGATATCCAACCGATTCCCCTCCTTTCCGTCAAAGCGGAAATTGTCTCTGCGTCTGATTCAGGTACGTTTTGCTTTGGTCATTCATCTCCACTCGCCCATGACGGTTCCCCACCGAAAACATACAGGATACCAACCCTCCAAAGCCCTCATTGAGGTATTCAACATCTTTCGTCAAACTGAACAAATTCCCCTGTCCGCTCGCTCACCGGGACGACCCAACGTGGGTGCGTCATCTTTTCGTCCCCTAACTGCTCTTCCTTGCCCACCGAGGGCGTTTCTAGCCTGCGAAATCGTACCCTCAACAAAACTCGAAGCCGACATAAATGCATTGCTTCGGGGTAGGACTATTGCAGCGTCATCGTCATCCGGTAGTGGCGCTCTACCAACCCCTGGCACGCGCGGTATGTTTTCTGTTTGGTACGCGTACGTGTTCGGACGACGAATTAGCATCGTCAGCAGTTTCCATTAAACGAGAGTATGACTCGGAAGACGACGTCGCCACGTCTTTGGGTATGTCATGTTCCATATCCATCCCCGTTCAAATGATCTGATGATTTTGGTCTCGAACGCACACAAGTAGACGAAAGGAAGAAAATCAAGATCGAGGAATACTAGGTGACCATACGGTGACGTGTTGCACCGCCCTCCTCCCTCCTTGAGCGGGTTTGCAGCGTCGATCACGAGTAACTGCCTCCAAGGCGTAATTACTCATCACATGTGGTAGTGTTATCCTATGAAGATAAAGGTTGACATATCACGAGGTCACTCCCGATGCTAGGGAAGGTGAATGACAAGAGAGACGGTATATCCATAGTAACATTGTAGCGCACGAATGGCCCGGGAAGTCATCGATGAGGAGAGCGTATGCGAATGCAGGCATTTGCAAGCCCTGTACAGCAATGGACTCGGAGGCCAGGGGATTAGTGTGAGTCAAGAATGAGAAATTATTCGAGGTGTTACATAAAACGAGAGCCTCAAGTTCGCCGGAGAGCAGACGATCGGCGGTGTGAAAAAGAATGCTTGGGCCAGGGAAGACTCAGAACTGCGCAGAAAACTCGGATGTGGGGCCAGAGACTCTTAATATATTTTCTTCTACTGCTGCCAGACTCAACGCTGATGTCGGGCCCGAGGCTGCAAGACGTTTGGGAAAAGGCCTGTCCGGTCGTGTGAAGCGGCTGGACGGACCGGCGTGTCACTGGCACGAGACCACACGTGCGTCATTTCTCTGTTATGCACACTTCCACCACCGTGCCCGCCCCTTCTCGCTCACGCTCGCTGGCTTGGAGTCGTCCCCACGATACCTCCCACTGCTCCATCCCTATCGCATCAAGGAGGCAGGGAAGCTCATCCGACTTCTCTTGTTACGCTCAGCCATCAGATCGTTCCGCTCGGAATATTCGTGCATTTTGACACTTCTAGACCTTCAATGGCCGGTCTACCGATTATCGCCTTATTTGTATATGGAACAATACTGGAAGGCGAGGGCTTCATCCTGGATCAAAGTCTTGCCTAGCGCCGAGCGGAGTGCGAGGGAATGCGTGGGATCAGGTCGTGTCGCCGAGGCACTGCGGAGCGGGTTGTACCTGTTCGCACATGTGGTGAATAGCGAAATGGTCGCAGTTAGCATAAAGTGCAAACACTGAAGCTGGCGCATTTAGTACGGTAAATTCCATGGTGCTGCTCTTGTTGGATATTGCGTCCTGTCAGGATCTGCCGCTCTCCGCCACCATTTTCATGTTCATCGCACGAAACACATTCCAAACCTGAAGGATCCGCTTTCTGTACTTTCGCCCTCGGACTCCGCACGCCACCCCAACGGATGGTGTGGAAAGCCAAACAACATGTTTCGAATGAGTGCGGTTGTCCGGCTTCCATAGGGTGGAACCAAGACTACGGACTTCGAGACTTTAGTTCCCTCGTCGGCCTCTCGGCATGTCAAATTTTACAGACAGATTCGCAGACGAGCGAGTGTCTCTTCTTACAGTGCTTGCGGAGAGTATTGACCCGATCGATAATCGCTGTCGTGGAGGGTAGAAAAATTGGCGTCGGAGCTGTCGGATTGCGCTCGCTGCCACTACTCCCCGTCGACAGATCCACCCTTTGCGTTACATGCATTTCGTACTCGGACGTGAGGGCCATAATCTTCTCGAAAACGTCGTCAGAATTCTGACCACTGCCGGGAGTTCTTGAAACCATCGTTTCAATTGTTTTTGAGGCAAGTTATTTCAAAATTGTTTCTGGCTACTGACACCATGCTTCTACTGACTCTAGATCCCGGAGACTGGCATAACGCATATCGGGACTTTCACGTCGGCGATTTTTTTTACCCGTGCTTGCTACGATGCTTGCAATCCTTACAAAGTGTCAATGTGGTGTTACTCGTCGCCGCATATGCAATTAGCGTTATGATTGTGCCCAACTAACTATTTTATCTGCCGTCAGTTGCTGAGTATCGCTTCCTGTTCAACATGTATGCAGTGAATTGATTTTTTGTTCCTGCTTAGGCACTATAATTAAGAGGGACCCGATTCGCTCGCCCTGCGCAGTCCTCTCGTGGTGCCTGTCTTGTAAGTAATGGGTTCTGCATCAAGTGAGCGGGGATGACGGTTCGCACAGTTTTAAGAACGTGCCATGCGGCGGCATGAGCGCTGGAGCGAGATGGCAAAAGAATAAAGCGGACAACACAAGGCTTATTTCCACCAGAACATCCCCGGGAGGATGGCGTTGCTCGGTATGCTGAAAAATATATAAGGGAAGTGTCGGTATGCCAAAGTAGCACACACCAATTCGCTCTTGTCCCCTCCGTAGAACTCCGAGATGATTTTTATGACTATCCTTGCGTTTTCGCTATTCCTCATCTCTAACGCGTCGTCGGTCTTGGACTTGGACATGGATTTACCAGCACTCGCTGCTACATCAACTAATGTGCTTGGTCCTGTAGGCCAACTTCAGATCGCGAACAATTTCATTGCGCCAGATGGGTACAACCGATCGTGAGTTGATGTTCGTTGTCGCTTCTTAATACATTCCTGACGTTTTGTAGAGCGACTCTTGCCAATGGTATATTCCCTGGGCCGTTGATCTGGGGCAACAAGGTGAGACTCCTACCACAGTATCTAGAGGGCGTACTGAGGCCTTTCTAGAACGATCAATTCAGTATTCAAGTTTTCAATGAACTCACGGACGATACCATGCCTCTGGAAACGAGCGTCGTAAGTAATTATACATTAAATTGCGCGAACCGCATCCTCATGTACCTCCCAAGCATTGGCATGGAATGTTTCAGCGCAAGTCCAACTGGGCCGACGGTGCTTCATACGTCACTCAGTGCCCACTTCGTCAGCAGGAAACATTCGTGCAGAAATTTAATGTCACCGGCCAGACTGGAACGTACTGGTATCATTCACATTATACAACTCAATATTGCGATGGACTTCGAGGACCACTGGTTATATACGATCCCGAAGACCCTCTGGCAGATTTATACGATGTCGATGATGGTAAGTTTCCGTCGATTTTCCGTCCATGCTCAGTCTTGTAACCCGAACAGAAAACACCGTTATTACGCTCTCAGACTGGTGAGTATCTCATGTCGAACAGGAATGTTTCTACTGATCGGGATTCAGGTATCACATATCATCTGTCATACTCGGCGAAATCTTCACAGGGGTGGTTGCGAACTCGACACTAATCAATGGCAGGGGTCGCTACGCTGGCGGACCGTCGACTGCACTCTCGGTCATCGATGTCCAACCAGGGTTACGATATCGCTTGCGCGTGGTTTCCATTTCCTGCGATCCTTCCTTCAACTTCACAATTGATGGTCACCGAATGACCATCATCGAGGTAGATGGGACTGAAGTGCAGCCCGTAGAGGTCGACTCGATACCCATCCTTGTTGGTCAGCGCTACTCCGTGATTGTTACAGCAAACCAGCCCGTCGGGAACTATTGGATTCGTTCTTTGAGCGATATAACCAACGCCACGTTCGATGGCGGTCAAAATATGGCCATCCTCCGATATCAAGGAGCACCAGACGAAGATCCCACGTCAGATGCTGGCCCGTATGAACTCTCGTTCGATGAGGCTAACCTTCACCCACTCATCAACCCAGGCGCTCCCGGGATACCCGAGATCGGCAAGGCGGATGTGAACCTAGTACTTGCTCCGGGCTTTACCTCGGAGGGGTACTTTACGCTTGGAAATGTGACCTACGTCTCCACCCCTGTCCCTGTGCTTCTCCAGATTCTCAGTGGAGCAAGAGAAGCGTCGCAACTGCTGCCAAACGGAAGTGTCTATGTACTTCCCCAGAACAAGGTTATAGAAATAAGCTTCCCCAACCCTGCTGCAGCTCCCGGCGGCCCCGTAAGTGTTATGTTTGGAAAACATCGATCCATGCTGACTGTACATGCATTTTCCAGCACCCTGTACATCTGCATGGCGTATGTGGTCCACTGCGCCTTTCCTTGCCTCTAACTAAATTATTTGCCAGCACACCTTCGATGTTATTAGGGTTGCGGGTAGCAATACGACGAATTTCGTGGATCCCGTCCGGCGCGATGTCGTGTCCATTGGTAGCAGCTCTACGGACAACGTGACCATCCGGTTTGTCACGGACAATCCGGGACCTTGGTTCCTTCACTGGTGAGTGATTAGATTACCTCGAGTATAAGATCGCGATGTCACGTACCCATATATAGTCACATTAACTGGCATCTCAACCAGTACGTGCACTTCAATGGACTTAGCATGATTCCAGAACTAATCCCTGTGTCTAGCGGCTTTGCTGCAGTGATGGCAGAAGCACCGAACGCAACGGCCTCTGAAGAAGCGGCATTGGTTCCGTGTATGTCCTATACCTCGCTGTGCTATCGCAAACTGCAGAGATTGATCACCTCTCACACAGCGGACTGGACTGAACTGTGCCAGGCCTAGGGACAAGGACGCCTGGATTTGCAACGTCCATCATGAGTGGACGCCCTCAGGGCATATGCATAATATTACCCGATCGTATATCATAGTATGATGCTAAATGTGATGGATGCTGTACTTGGATCCGTTTCGCTGCAGCGTTGTGTGAACGGCAGCCGTACAAAGGTGCACGCGGCCAGTAGGCTACTGGGTGATGCATTAGCTCGAACATCAGACAAACATCGACCGGATAGTCAGCACAAAACGATCGAGTGGACGCACTGCAAAAGCGGATGAATGGAAAATAGTCATGCGCACCTGTTGAGTCATCTCTTTCGTCGCTCAAAGTTCTGTGTGAGGAATGGTGTACATGCGCAGCCTTCACGCGTGCTGCTACATTCATTCAGCAGGCCAAGAAGAGTACGGAAGAAAGGGACAAAGAGGTGGACAAAGGCATGTGACCAGTTTATCCACGGTCGAAACATGCCAGACGAGCCAAGTTAAGCTTAGAAAGTGCAGTTCCCGTATTTCAACCCACCTTTGACGGGACACTTACGTCCGAAGCCAAACAAACTTAGAAAAGCCCAAAGAATCAACGATTCTGGAATGAGCAGGGCAGTAACACTGAATGCAAGAGCGGAGGGGTGGATACTTCTCCTTAATTCTGTGATAGATTAGCAGATCCAAACTACCCTCAGCTTTGCAATTGCAAGTTGCGGCGCGGAAGGCGGGCGCGGATTCCCACACGAATGTGCCTCGGGAACCGCCGACTGGCGTTGGCAGACACCTTGCTTGACCTGGCATGCGAAACATCAAGGTGATAGCAAGAACTTACTTATGTTGAGTCGGGGATTCTGTCATGACCAGCACTCTCCTGCACACAACGATAGCGGCTTAGGGCACCCTCTGATTTGCGAAGAACGATGCGGGAAAACGTGCAGACATCGGTACCCATGAAGCAGTTTATCTCCACATCGTCGCAGGTGCCGGTGAGTCACCAGAGCGAATACGGCCCTATTGGTCTTGGGGCTCAACTTTAGAAGCAGTTCAAATCTCCGCATCGTCGCGGGTAGGTTGCCGAGCTAATTGGTCGTCTGGTTAGTCCAGCTTACCCCACACCCTTTGTCCTTCTCTTCGCTCCCGCGTCGACTTCCGATTGCGGCACTGGTAAACTGAATTATTGCGACAGCCCAAGCTGTCTTATCTTGTCGCTGACCAAGAATTGAGGTGAGTATTCAATCTTGCCCTTTTCCTCTCTTCCCAAATCACACTTTCCGCCCAACGCATTTGGGCACCAGTGCAAGATGCTCCATACTGGGATATAATGGGATGGTCCCTGGCACTGTGGAGTGAAGCACTTATCCGAGGCTCGTGTCCATTGCGGGATGAAGCCCAGGCTGAGTATCATCACGGTTCATGCAACGAGGCGACGCAAAGCATCAGTAAGGAAAGGACAGTCGATAGCATCAGAAATCTCAAGAGAAATAGGTGAAATTAGAATTCACGTCACTCGGCATTTCGCGCCCAACAGACCCCAGTGGTCTACACAGAGGACGGGGAGCCTCGGCGTTCTCAGTTCCTGACGAGGCAGAGTGGGCTCTCCTCTGCTTGAATAGCCACCCCAGTTCTGTACTCCGACTTCCCCAACGAAATCCTCTTGCAATCTCACAATACCGAGTATTCCATGTCCAAAGCCGCAATCGCTACTTTAGCGATCGGTTCGGGTTGGTTGGTCAGTCTACGCATTAGCTTCGTCGCGTCTGACCATGGGCTTAGACCGGGCCACTTTTCAGTTGATGACTGAAGGCAGACAGTCCTGAAGATTCCCGACATTACATATTCCCCAAACGTCACTTTCACGCCGAACGGAGTGCTATTTGGACAACCGAACCTATAATAAAAATCCTAGGTGTTGGAACTCGAGTGAATAATTTTTTTGTTCGGTGATTCATTTCATCCTAACTGGCGCATCATGCAGGTCCGGAATCTACGCCAACGACCCCAGTCACCTTTTTCACTTGTAAAGGTGACACTTGCACCTCCGGTCCTCAAGGAGGTTTGGTAAGTTATCTGTCACATTGGCTAGTGTAAGTTTGTCTTCGGTGTGTTCCTGTATGATCGCATGTGTATGACAGAACGAGTACCCCAATATCAATATCACGGGTGAGCGACCCTCAAAGTTGTTTGCCCGTAGTGCATGTCTCATCCTCGTTGGTCCCTTGAAAGGCGATGAACTGAATTGAAATTTCAATCTCGGCAGGTTCTATGCCCATATTCTAGCCTCCCACCTCGCAGGTGAGCCCGACCCTTCAAAAACGGACATTGTGCCTCATAATCGACTACATTATGGGATACCCCTCGATCTAGCTCGCGTGCCATGCATAGAAGGTGGCCGAGGTGCGCGCCACGGAGAAGGAGCAGCACCAGCTCATGGTTGAGCCGATCCTGACGACGAACAACAATGAATGACAACGATGAACGACGGCAACGACAATGCATAGTACTAGCGTGCACTGGACGGCTTGCACTCATTGGAGCTTATTCGTACTTAATAGTGACTGAACGAAGGGTGCAACCCATTTTTATATTTGTCAAGTGACGTACAAGTGCCATCTAAGTACCGTTGAAGTACGATACAAGTACAATTCTATGAGAGAGATTTCCATTTGTACCAGAGTCGTCTTCTACACTTATCTAGGGCCCGAACAACAAAGAACCAGAGCTTATTAAACGAATACTGAATATCTTTCTTGGTCCATTGCCAGGGAGTCGTCTATATGGGTCAAGTTTGCACTTTTAGTTCCGAATCAAGCGCTAATTGTACATAATATCCAGGCTTCCTGAATGGGAGACGGGCACCTCGATTGTTCCAAACGCTCACCATTCCAGAGCATATCAGTGTTCGATTGTTGAGTTGCTGAATCAGAGTGCCGATTAACCCTTTCTATCTCTTGGCTCCGAATCCTATGCAGCGAAAACAATTTCCACGAGACCATTCCATTCGTACCAGAATTGCCTCCACAGATATCGGGGATCCGAACAGCAAGGATGATCAAGAAGTTGAAATTCTGTTGGGATAACCTGACTCGAGGGAATCAATAGAATCCTTGTGTTCCTATATCACTGTCAGGCCTGGGACCAACGTAGGGATTTGGAAACTCATCAATTCAATCGCACAATTGTACTAGCGACTTACAGTATGGAAAAATTTGAAGACATGATACAAGTAACCTTTGGGGTGTCTGTCAATCTGCTGAAAAAGTTGCGTGATATTAGGGCATGCTCCGAATCAGGTTAGGTGGTTTCGAGGTTTGAATATACGTAGATGCGGCGCCCGAGTCCGAGTCAACCCCTGTAAGTTGCAATGTCCGGAAACGAGACTCGGACGGACTCACCCGGGCCCGAGCGTAGTAGTACGGGCGCGGTAAAAGTGGGCCAAACATAGACATACTCAACCGACGCTCTGATCTGCCTCCGAGCCGATTGTGAACGATATTCTACATAAGCTAAGCCGAAGTAATCCATTTAATAGAGGGATTCAATTGTTTAATAACCTCTGATTTCGTGCTGTTCGGTTCCTAGACAAGTATAGCTAGAGACGACCCTAGCACGAATACCAAATGCTCATATGAGCGCTGATCACTGGAACTTGAAGCAGTAAGATTACATCTGCATACCGCATCATGATCACGCAATCATAGTAAGCCATTGGAGCCAGTGTCACTGATCATTGGCATATGGCTAAGGTTCGTAACGCCCAGCCACCTCCGTCATTGCTTAGGTCGCTCAGTTGATGTACCATGCGAAGTGTCGCCGCAGCGTAGTACTCGTCGCCGCGTATACAATCAGCGTTGTGATTGTGCCCAACCAACTATCCTATCTGCCGTCAGCTGGTGAGCGTCATTCAACGTGTACGTAGTGGATTGAAATGTATTCTATTCCTGCTCAGGCACTATGATGAAGAGTGACCTCATTCGCTTTCCAGGCTTCTAAACAATTTGCGTAGTCTTTTCGCGGTGCCTGTCTGGGGTCTGTATCAAGTGAACGGGGATGAATCGATGATGTCACGGTCCGCACAGTTTCATAAACGTGCCAGCATTGCTGCCTCATGAGCGATACTACGCCACAAGAATAGAGCGAACAACGGAAGGCTTGCTTTCACCAAAACAGGACCTAGGAGCATGGCGATCCTCGTTATGCTGGAATATATAGAGAGAGAGAGAAGTGTAGGTGTGCCGAAGTAGCACACACCAGTTCGCTCTAGTCCCCCTCCTGCCATAACATTCCAGATGTTTTTCCTGTCTATCCTTGCGTTTTCACTATTCCTGATCTCAAATGCGTCGTCGGTCTCCATGATTCTGGACTCGGACATAGATTTAGTACCAGCACTCACCGCTACATCAACTAATGTGCTTGGTCCTGTGGGCCAACTTCGGATCGCGAACAATTTCATTGCGCCAGATGGGTATAACCGATCGTGAGTCGATGTTCATTGTCACTTCTTAATACATTCCTAATACTTTGTAGAGCGACGTTCTTTGAGCGATATAACCAACGCCACGTTCGATGGCGGTCAAAATATGGCCATCCTCCGATATCAAGGAGCACCAGACGAAGATCCCACGTCAGATGCTGGCCCGTATGAA
>JBBPNP010000276.1:0-34939 GCA_038090955.1 Xerocomellus intermedius
CACATGGTACCCATGAGGCGAGTAGGTCTGGACTGGGGACCGGACTTGAGCATTTAGTGGTTTCGGGTGATAGGGGCTAATAGATAGGGGCTAAATGCGAAAGTCGCTCCAGAAAATCAGGAAAAATAGGAAAAAATAAGTGAAAAATTGGTAGTGTCTGTAACACCTTGTCGTTGCGACTCAGCAAGGATCATAGGAATTATATTGGCGGGGGTAAAGTCGGCAGTGGCTTTCGTATGAATGACGGTGGTGATAAGATTGGAATATTTTTCGCTTAAACCTGTGCAGAGTAACATGGCGTGAAGATTTTCTGGGAGATTAAGGCCGGCGGCATTTAGCCATGTGAATAAATCCATGAGATGTGCTATCTCGGCCGATATATCTCTGTTTCCAGAGCGCCAGTTAACAATTTCCCTAAAAAGGTAGAACTGTCCGGTAGGTCCAGTGGTTGCATAAAGTGTAGCGAGGTTTGCAAGAGTAGTATGGGCGAGTGATGTATGAGCTTGGTCATAGACTTTTGCGACTGCTGTACAAAGGTCTTCCTTAATGTACAGTGAGATAACTCCAACTGCTTGGTAGTCTGAGTCTAACCAAGCGTCAACCATATCCTGGGTAACCACAGGAGGATTAAGGGTCGGAAACACAGAAGCTCCGGAGGCAATCCTCCAGACTTTAAGTGTCATTAAGAATGACTGGATTGCGTCCAGCCAAGCGTGGTAGTTGGAAGTTCCCATAAGCATAGGGACATTCTTTGATACGCCACCAGATCCAGAGTCTTTTGAGGACATGTTTCAGATACCTAGAGAAGACCAAGGATAATGAGATCAGTAACGTCAAGGGATTTAGCCCTATAAGAACCAGAAGGAACAATAAAGGGAGATGGTGTTGGAACAATTGGTGGAGCATCCTGGTAAGCAGGAATATTCCCTTTGATTACCGTTTGTAAAGGAGGTGAAGGCGTATAAGGGACCCTTGATTGTCTGACTCTTTCCTCTAACTCCTCAAAGTATAACAAATCAAAGAAGTGGGTATTCCGCACATATTCTCCTTTGATTTTGTAAGACTTTATTGAGGTAGTTATAAAAGGAAAATATTGTTCAGATACAAGATCGTTAATATCTTTTACGTTTTGTATGAAGGGTAGGTACTCCACTGCTGGGGAGAGCGGAATATCGCAGACGTACTAACCTCCTAGGATTCCTGGTAGGGGCCAGGTCAGATGCAGTTCGGCCTTGAGCTGACGTGGGTTTTGATCCAGCATGTCTAGCCAAATTGAATTGGGTCGACTGCCTTCACTTTCCCCAAAATGATCTTTCGATCCTGCATCCTGTAGGTGGCGCGGAGATCCGCTTTCCCCCATGTAGTCATCCTGGTTTGTCTGTGAAGACTTGGTCATGTACTATTTTTCCCCAGGGTAGGAATCGAGCACTACAAGTGCCTCTAGAGTGTTGTAACGGTGCGTGAGGTCAGAGGCCTCGTGCGCGAGCTCGTCACGTGCTTCCTCTAGTTCCTTGATCCACTCCAAAAGAAGTGCAGTTGCAGTGTCTACCTGAAATTTAACGTAAGGGTCAACCAAAGTATGAAAAGCCTTTCTTGAAATAGAGTCCTTTTTCTTATTCCAGATGTCAGTTACTGGAACATCATGAAACCTATTGAAGTAATCCGACCGTACCCACTCATCCAGCTGCTGAGTATAGTTTGCAGCGGTTACGTCGGGAACCAATAAGGTTTCCGGAACGTTGAGGGTATCAGTGTGCAGAAAAGAAGAGAAATAGGGATTCAAATGGTGTTGTTTCATAGAAAGAATTTCGTCTCCTTGAAAATGAAGTAATGATGCAAAAGAATCAGAGCCAGGGAAAGAAAAACTGTTGCCTTCTAAAACCGATCCCAGCGTCTCTCCTTCGTAAGCGAAGAGAAGGATCGCTGATCCGTCCTCTTGAGCTGGTAATCCAAGCTTAGTTGGATCCACCGCGTGTGCCACGGCACGACGGGCGGTGTATTCCACGTTGTCCACGGCATGATGGGCATCGTTGAAGACGTGCCATCTGGGGTTGGTGCGGTGGTGGTGCGTTCCGATCTTCTCGTGTTCTAGACCGTGATTGTGCATGGTGGTTGTGAACTGAACGAGATTATTGACCGGTAGCATTTTGCCGTACTGTTTGCGGTGGACTTGGGTGAGAACATAAAGAGGATGGGTGACGCGACGTGGGATTTGGAAATATTCGTTCTCTTCAAGGTAGAGGTGGTGCTGCTCTTGTAGAGCTGCTGCTTCCTCGCCAGTTAGAACTGGACATTCCAAAGTAGTGTCCGATGTCAGGGTAGAAGACATTAGTAAGTACCTGGTTGATATCAGCATCAGGAATCGGGTTTCGATCTGCTCTCCTGTCCGCATTATTCCGAAAGGGATTACGAGGTCTGGGAATTTCCAAACCTCGTGCGTTTTGACCGATTCCTCTAAGGATCTGGTCAAGGTTTCTTGGATCATGCGCTATAGGTGTTACGATTTTTCTCCTTTGTCCTCGACTTCTCCTTTTGTCCTTCTACAGATGCTCTCACGTCTTTGGCGGCATGTTCTCTTACGATTGGGTATCGTGTCTACTTCTCTTTGATTTGTTTAACGTTTCTCTTGTTCTACTTTGAACCCTCACGCCGTTCGGTTTCCTCCTACCGAAAGGGGGATCTCTCTTGTCATTGTCGCTTACGTTTCTTCTTTCTTATCGCGAACAATCTCCTCCTCTAACCGATTCTCTTGTATCGGTTACGTGTTCCCTATTACCATCAACCTTCTGTAATGTTCCATCGTGTTCTACGCTTACGCGTCCCTTAGTACTTAAGGACCGTTGCTTGTACTTCTTCCTTACACTTGATCTGCGCAATCTAGCGTACATTCTTTGTCCAAGACCGTCCGTCTTGTCCCTCGAACTCTCGTCTCCACCTCGGTCCCCTCGTCCCTCCGTTGTCACTCAAGGACGTAGCGTCTCTGCGTGAGTACCTCCCTTGAGACAACTGGTTCTGCTCGACCTATGTACGAACGTACATCTCGCGTAACAGTAGTTGTTTACACCCATTTTAGGCAGCAGCTGAGCCTTGGTTTGCTCTGATATTACTAGCCAGACCTCCACTTTTCACATTAACAGGTATGTATGAGCTTCGAGGGCGTCCATGGCTAAGGTGTGAAATGCACTGGTGATGCTGAGGAGGGCAATGCACTGTACCTTGTCTAGCTTGTTTGCTGCGCACCCGTGAGATGGGAAGGGGCCATGGTTGGGGATTGAGCATCGTGTCCGTTTGATGGGAGGCAAGCATGGTGCGGGCATGGTGGCCTAGGGCATCAAGCCTGTTCAATTGGGCAAGGGCAAGGGTGTGCGACGGCGACGGCAAGGGCGGGCAAGGGCAAGGGCATGTGAGGGCAAGGGCAAGGGTGGGCAAGGGCAAGGGTGTGTGAGGGCAAGGACATCCGAGGGCAAGGGCAAGGGCAAGGGCATCCGAGGGCAAGGGCAAGGGCAAGGGTGTGCAAGGGCAAGGGCATGCAAAAGCGAGGGCAAGGGCATGCAAAAGCGAGGGCAAGGGCGTGCAAAAGCGAGGGCAAGGGCGTGCAAAAGCGAGGGCAAGGGCGTGCAAAAGCGAGGGCAAGGGCATGCAAAAGCGAGGGCAAGGGCATGCAAAAGCGAGGGCAAGGGCAAGGGCAAGGGCGTGTGAGGGCAAGGGCGTGCGAGGGCAACAGTGAGGGCGAGGGCGTGCAACAGATTGGGTGTCGCGTGGGAGGTTGTCGTTGTCATTGTCGTCTCATTGGAGGGTGGGTAGGAGCCTGTTTGTGCTGGTGGTTTGAGTGACGAAGATGTTGTGAGACTTAGCAAAATTTTCAATGCACCAATTTGAGTTCCTTATTCGTTCACACCATGCTTAGCCATGCTTATTCTCCTTATGTGCTTTTTTTAGCGAGCCGCGACTTCGGAAAAGTGCGAAAACCATGATTAAGGCCGAAAATGGAACTCGTTAAATTCCTGATCAAGTTGCATAGAGCATCTTGGGGAGAAAGTCCTTCCTTGAAGTTGCCCAAGGTACTACCAGATCTAGTAGCAGGCTGACCAAATTGATCAAGTGTAGAACAATGGATGCTCGAAAAAGTATGTATGCAGAACAGTATGGTGTATGTACAGCTCGTCGCTCAGGAAAAGGTTCTAGGATAAATATTACATCTTCGACGATCCAAGTATTCTTCACAACGTTTGCCTTTACAGACGGTCTTGGAAACGCAATTTACATCAATAACCCAGCGGGCAGGATCGGCGGACAGAGGTCAACTCACCGACATTGCCCAGATCCACGCATGCTTCTTTGACCCGCTCTGTGAGCGTCTTCTCACCTTCGCGGACCCAGACACGAGGGTCATAGAACTGAGCATGGGAGATAAGTGTACATTCACGTTCAAGGCGACGGGCATGCCTTCTTGTTTGGTTTGTCAGCTCCATCGGGGTTTCCAACCTGGGTCTGAAGGTAGCCGTTGTTCTTGTTGATAAAGTCCTACAGCGACATTCAGGTCAGAAATAGAGAAGATAACGAGCGATCGGACATACACGGATGCCACTTAGGTAAGCGAACTGGGTGTCTGCAGGACGAAAACATCAGATTGTGCACAGCGCGGCGATGACCGCACTCTTACCAGTGTCGACGTTCATTTTGACGACACCGTTGTTAACAGCAGTCTTGATCTCTTCTTTGGTCGAGCCAGAGCCTCCATGGAAGACGAGGTACCTAGAATGCATCAGTACTACACCGAAATGTCTTGCATCGCAAACGGCGAAACGGGCTTACAGAGGCTTCTTCTCCTTGCCACCCAGCTTCGCGCTCGTGTAAGCCTGGTGCTTGTTCAAAAGCTCGGGGTGCAACTTGACGTTCCCTGGCTTGTACACACCGTGTACGTTTCCAAACGCAGCCGCGATGCTGAAGTTGGGGCTGATCTTGATCAGCGCATCGTACACATCGTACACATCCTCTGGCTGGGTGTACAGTGCGGAGTTGTCAACGCCGGAGTTGTCCACACCGTCCTCTTCTCCACCCGTGATACCGATCTCCATTTCGAGCCAGATTCCGAGGGGAGCCAATTTTTTAAAGTATTCGACGCACGTCTTGATGTTCTCCTCCTTGGGTTCCTCGGAGAGGTCGAGCATGTGAGAGGAAAAGAGGGGTTCTTGGTGGACCTTGTAATACTCCTCGTTGGCAGCGAGCATGCCATCGAACCAAGGTAAGAGTTTATGCGCACAGTGGTCGCTGTGAAGTATGACAGGACTACAAACGGCAACGAGTCATAAGAGTAGACAGTCAGCTAGGGTAGAAAGAGGACGTACACGCCATACTCCTTGGCAACGGTTCGGACGTGCAAGGCAGCTGCTTTCGCACCGGCAGTGGAGGCTTGCTGCCGGTCGTTCTTGAGTCCCTTTCCTGCAAAGTATGCACTTCCTCCCTGAGAAACTTGGAGAATAATGGGAGCTTTGATATCTCTGAAACACGATGTATCAGTCACGACAGACATGCATAGCAGATGTATAGACCTTGCGGCTTCTAAAACGGCGTTCGCCGTGGAGGAAGAGGTAACGTTCTGGTGGCATCAGGTCATCGACATTGGATCGCAAAAACGATACGCGGCAACTTACGATAGCCTACGGAAAGGAACATGCACTCGAAAAGTCATTCAATTATTCCTAGAAACTGGGCCACTCACAGGAATGGCGAACTGCGATCACGGTCACGACATCAGCCCGATCGTTATCTCTGATCGCGAGATAAGCAGACTGTACCTGGTGTTCCTTCGCATAATCGAACAATTTGCGAACGTTGTCTCCAGTCAAAACGCCAGCCTAGATGGTTGATACGTCAGATCAAGTCCCTCGTCCTGGAGGGAATCATCACACACCGGGACGATATCAAGGACACCCATGGCGATGCTTCTGTTGCAAGATCGTACGAGATGCTGGTCAAGAGAAAAACAAGAAAAAAGTAGGATGTGGGTAATTTGATGGCTTAAGTAAATAAAAAGTTCCCCCGAACCTACCGATAAATGAGTCAGAGTTGCGTTTCGGGATGGAGTCCGATGTACCATGGAAATCAATCGATTCGGCGTCATACCCACAGCTTCCAGGGTCACGTGTCCTTTTGTCCTTTACTGGATGACCACAATGTACTTGAACTCGTCGATTGAAGATTCAATAGTAGCTCGTGCATGTCCGTACAAACTGTGCTGAATGACACTCTGTATTCCAGATAGGTTGCGGAGTCATATAGGACTCTCCCGGAAGGCCTCACGGGTCCTAGCTTTCCGCTTTCTACATTTGTCCCGGATATCCCCGCATCCGGTCCAAACGCGGGCATTCCCCACCGGAGCAGACGTGATCCCGTTAGATTTTAGTGTGATTCGTGTAATAGCCGTTCACACCATCTTGAGATATCCATCCAAGCAATCACCCGAAATAGTTACGCTTTGCCAGATCCCTCATGGTGAGAAGCTGGCATGTTCGCGTTCCATATAGAATATGGCAGAAGAGAATACAGCAACGGTGACTCCGAGTCGTCTTCACCTGCGCGCTGTGTCTGCGAATCCCTGTCGGGCACGTCGCTATCGCATTCCTATCCCCACGGAGCAGGCCGGTGTCTATTTCAGAGCACGGTGGATGATTGGGTGGCTGCGCCAAGATATCCCGTTTGTTGCGAATTCGTGCAGATATTGTAACGAATAGTCACGTCAGAGCGTGAATTCGGTACCGCGACGGTGGAAATACCCGGACAAACGTCCGACGGTCTTCAGACGACACCCGAACGGCTCTTCGACGAATCATCAAGACACCTTCATTCCATACATCTTACACAATTGATCCGTTCTTGCGGCCTTGAGATCAACAGGTGGCGGAGGGACCCTGCCTATTCCAGGCATGGAATGAAGATCACAGAAGACACCAACATTCTAGCTTTAAATTTCAGTCCACGCAAACCTTCTAGAAAACCACAGCAGTGAGTGCTCGATTGAGTCACCTGGCGTTGCTGTACAGGGCTATGCTTGCTGTTGGGGCAATGAAATCCTGTGTAGGTCAAGCCTAGACGAGTCTGGTCAACGAACACCACTGGTATCGGTGGTATGTGCTGCTGATTGAAACATTTGATTAGAAGTGATCAATCAGGCAATTGGACTGCACCAGTTGCTTGCGTGGCATACCGATGAAGACGAACTTGACTATGAAGTGGTATTGGAGAGGTGAAAACTGATTTATATAACAAAGACCCTGTTATTATGCTGCTATCCCGTAGCAAACCGGAGGATAAGTGAGAGAAGGTAACTCGACCTTCCCAAGTTAGATGCGTTTTGTATACAATTATATTCGCTGATACTATGAGACCACTGGTGAGGACAATAGTTGCAAGAATGAGGCAAATAAACTAACTTGTAATTGTGTCTGCACCTTCATTATGTCAAAATGAGGCAGTGAGTCGAGCAATAACCTGCCAAAAGAGTTAGCACAGAACACGGTTTGGTTCATCCCTCTCAAGAAACGAACCACGTCGCAGGGGAGCGAGCCTTCGAAGACACCGCAACGTAACAAAGATGACCATAAATATGAAATACGAAGATATCGAAGTTAATTGGCACATGATTCGAAACATTGAGATCACGTCCGAAATCATAGGGTCAAACTGAAACAGTGTTAGGGCAAGTATTTAGTGTACGCAGGAAGCGCTCACAAAGAAGCAGACAGCCCATAGTAATGGCCGTCCAAAAACACACACGCCGGACAGGATCCAAAGCGTGTCTGCGGGGTACTGTCGCCGCAGCACACTGATGAGCAAGTGCATTTCGTGCTCGGGTGCCAAACGTACCATATTCTCCATCACGGGAGAAATGTATTTGTCATGATAGCTCGTACTTGAACGCGCGTCGATCTAGATGCACCGAAGTGACAGTGAGGATATGATCATCAGCAGCGTTGTCTGCACTAACCAAGGTCGTCCTAGTCCAGCAAGGGAGTCGAGAGCAGGCAGTTGCGTCCATGGTATGAATTGGTCACTATCGAGTTTGGGGAGATTTGGAATGTAAAACGCAGGGAGGGATGGTAGATTGTTGTAAATGAGGGCGATATCTAGGCCCGCAGCCTATATAGCAGCAGCCGGTCATTAGATCAGCGCACAGCAAACAGTAGTCCACCAACACGTATAACGGGCACGGTAAGACGGAGCCACCGGGACTTGGAGGTCAATATAGACGTGGCATGCCTGAGTTATGCAGCACTGCATCAGTTACTGAGCAAGGAGTCATTTATCAGATATACCCCGCCAAGCCATTGAACAGATATACCTCGCCGAGTCATGCATGGCCCGTATATCGCCCCCGCCCACCGTCCCAGCCTTGGTTATCAATGATGCCTCTGGGCAGAGCCTGGAAGGCTGGACGTGTGTGAGACCGGTGGCGCCAGGGAAAATAATAGTACGCTGTTTGATTGGGCGAAGTGTACGGATCGGCGAGCGACCAGCAATACCCTGACTACGAGATCAGATCCGGACGTGTACGCCCCACGAAACGATGGAATCAGACTACTAACGGAACAGTTAGGAAGATTGTGATTGTGCAAAGAAGAAAAAAACGTACTGAAAAAAGAACCCGGTCGGCCGTTTCAAAAAAACGAGCCCGAGGTCCATCAGGGTCTCTGGTGCCAAATGGCGATTCCTCTGATCGCGGGTTACAGAAAGCTGTGATTGAGAGATTGACGTCGACCAGCCTCGCTGAGCGTGAATTATGAAGCTGAAACTTGAGCCCGGAGGTCTCGGCGAATCAGAACGGGCCATTGTACCCAATTTTAACCCGAACTGTCGGATATGTGACCGACATCGTCACTATACACCTTGATGTGCATCAAAGACATGGTAGTTGGCGGTGAACAAGTTTGCAGGATCACTAGATATAAATAAAGTGAATTTGAAGTAGGGGCCAGTGGCCAGTGTCTGCCAGTCCTGCCAGCGCTGGCCCAATATGGCGCGGGCGCTTCCTAATCAGCGAGCCTTTGTACTCAATTTGTAAGTATGTTGTACCAAGTCGCCGTGGCGACAGCTACACCGTGGGTAGTGAAATGCGAATACCCGCAAGCCAGGCTGTAGCCTGCTGTAGCACTCTTGCGGGCATTGCACGCTTTTGCGACTGACAGCTCAGTTTAGAACAAGCTCAGCACCTGCTGACAACTGTGCGTCGGAAGTTTGTATACCCGGTAGCCTGAGGTAACCAGTTCGTCTGATCCATATTCTCTGAGTCTTTGTATTTATTGTATACTAGGTGATTCACGACTCGGAGCTCTAAGCCTTGTCATCGAGCCCACTCCCACCGATATAGTACGTTTATTGTTTGCCCTCCAGTGCGCTTCAAAAAGTAGAAGAACCTAGCGTAAACAAACTCCCACAGTGGACCATGCTGATCAAGTTATCTCTCCTGATCCCAAGTGTTAAATGAATTATGACGGGCACGTGTTTCGCGGTGACTGACCCCTCGGCCCACAAACTAGATCATCGAATTCTGGGACAACCACAGTAACTCACGCATCTTTCGCTTCCATTCAACGTTAGCCTTCCCCGCGCAAATACCCTTCCCCAATTTTGTGCAACCTACTCCTTAACTGTGTTCTGCGTTAAACTCTATCACCGTTTCAGAATGTCCAACTTCAGGTCCTTCGTTGAACGAACGGTGCATCTTCAGTTGCAGGTGAGAAATCTTTCATGCTTCATCATGAAGTCCATTGTCGCCGCTGATGATTGTGATCTTCGTTCTACCCCTTAGCACTTTACACACCTTCGACCACCTGTCTCGCTTTTGGTTGCACTTGTCGTCTTTTCCAGTGCCCCAATCTTTGCGCGCGCCTCGTCGGCATCTGTATCCGCATTTCCCACAACGGTCTGGAAAGCCCTCATGAAATCATGCACGTCAGACGGCATTCCTCTTCTGAACTCCCTCTTCAGCATCTTCACTCGTGCTCTCAACACTGCCTGTCTTCGAGCGCGGATCCATGTCAAGGTACCAGCTCAATGGCGACAAATGTTTAACCGAGACCACGGGCGACCTCGGAGTGATGATACCTACGCTACATCAGATGCCGAAGCACAGTATTGGCGTGTCGCGGGTCGCTATCGTCGTCGTTTATACAGTGGTAACAGCACCACCTCCGCACCGCCAAAGATCCCTACAGCATCGTTGGATGCTACAATCCCGTCGGTGACATACTACACTCCTCGCCTGCTCCCTCTTTACCGCGACCGCGGCAGAAGGAAGCGCACGTCAAGGGAAACGGACGTGGACGCCCAAGAGGGTCGAATATTGCCCAGAACATTTTGCAAATGGCACCGAATGGTTTTTCGGGACTCGGTCGGTCCGGCTCTGATCGTTTGACGTGTTGAACTGACTGGGATGTGTTGGCTTGCAACTGACCTGCGACTCGTCAGTGTCATCCGACGCTTACTCAGGCTGCGATGCAGATAAAGTACTACTCAAACCGTGACTTGCGCGAGATTCAGCGCATTGCGAGGTTATTGCCAGACGGACAGGGCTTTGGCCCGAACGGAAAGCGGACTCGGAAAGCGAAAGGGACGACGAAATACGCTGAGATGTGGCAAAGTTGGTTAGAGAACAAGGGGATGGATCTCGTCATCGTGTTTGAATAGGGGAGCCTTGATGGCTGCTTGTCTGTTGTTAGTTTTTGTTGTAGCACTACTGTCAGATAGATATTTATCTAGATGTTTGTTGTAGCTATCTATGACATCAGAGTTGTCTTCATTTTGCCATTGGCCAATGTTCCAACGATGTGAAGACCCAGTGAGTACGATGCATCTAATTCTCCACGATGTCGTGGTAGAACAAAAATATGATCTGACCCTGGCTCGAACAGGAGACCTTCTGTGTGTTAGACAGATGCGATAACCAACTACGCCATCAGACCCATGGATTCTATCCGAAAGACGATAAATACCTGGAGATCAGCATGGATCACCACCAAGTCCTTCAGTACACTGTCCACGGAAGATTGAATGATCGTCCATCTGTAGATAGTCTTTACAAATTATGTTTTTCGTCCTCAACGTCCTGACGCAGTTTCTCCATGTATATGTAGGTCACCATGATATGATCTAGCATGTGCGCTACCTCCGGTGCGACCTCAAGAAACGGAGGATGCGACGGTTTTATGATGCCGAGATTCCGTTTGTGGAACTTAACAAGATGGCTCTGGCATGTTTCGTTTCGTTCTTGAGCTAGCAGAAACAAACAAAAGAAAGCACAAAACATGAGCAGACCCCATCGACGAGATTCGGATGCGCCCAGAAAAAGGGTGACTTGACATTACCCAGCAGTACCTGAACCCTACTTTCCACTTATGCGTCCGGCCATCCGGACCGGTGAAATATCTGCCTCTACATGCCACATTTTTTTCGGCGAACCTGGTCCTGGAGATGATGCAACTGCGCTCGGCGCACCAAGAATATGGTCGTCGATACAGGATCGCGTCCGCTGTCACCTCCCACTCGTTAAACTGGAACTCGGTCTTCTTCACTCTGTACCATTCGATGACACAGAAAACCTCAGGAGCCCTGCTTCTTTTTCCGTTGTGATACTTGGTGATGGTGGTCACTTGCTTCCATCCTCGTGGGGTAGAGAGAGAGTAGAGCTTGTTGCCTTTTTCATCGGAAATGTCCGTGTTTTTTTGAAGATGAGACACATGCGAATGGCGTAGGAGCGAGGAGTTGTTCGGACGCTTCCTGCGCAGCCTCTATGGATTTCAAGAAACGACTAGACGGTCTCACTGCCCACGTGAAGTGTTTCGAACCAACTAAATTAGAACGATGCTTGTGGGAGCAGACCATGATGCAAAGTCGAGTCGTTATTGTCAGCGGTCGACGAGTTCCCAGTCAGGATGACTCAACAGGTGTGCAACGGAGTGCCTAGCTGTCTTCATGCACGATGGAGAAAAGGACGGCGAAGGCGGACCATATTTACTGGTGGCGCTTCCTGTGCGGGAAATCCATTACGTACTGCAGGGTTGATGGAGTAGTATCAAGATCAACCTCTCTCCAAAACATACACCACAATGTCGATGCAGATTTTCGGCGACGAAGTAACCAGTTTCTAAAAAAACAAGTTGCAGTGCGCGATGCTGACTGCGGTATTACCAGGCAACTGAAGAAAAGGCCGAAAATGCGCGTCTCTCCTCTTTCGTCGGCGCCCTCGCTGTCGGCGACCTCGTCAAGTCCACCCTTGGACCAAAGGGTATGAACAAGATCCTGCAATCCGGTTCGACAGGAGACATAAATGTGACCAACGACGGTGCCACGATTCTCAAATCCATCCAACTCGACAATGCGGCAGCCAAGATCCTCGTCAACATCTCAAAAGTCCAAGACGACGAAATCGGAGATGGGACGACGTCTGTTTGTGTTTTTGCCTCGGAACTTCTGAGAGAGGCAGAGAAGTTGATCGCGATCAAAATCCATCCCCAAACGATCGTCGAGGGGTATCGGCTCGCAAGCAGGGCAGCTTTGGACGCGTTGGAAAAGGCGGCTGTGGACCACGCGTACGTCTCCTTGTTGTGTATATGTTGCTGTATGTCTTATGATCTCTTATGCTCCACAGATCCGATGTTGTGCAGTTTCGTCAAGACTTGTTCAACATCGCTAGGACAACCCTGTCGTCAAAAGTGCTTTCCCAGGACAAGGATTACTTCGCGAACCTTGCTGTCGATGCCGTCCTTCGGCTAAAGGTAGTCATTATTGCTGTGCAAGACCTTGTGCTTTGCCTTGACATGATGACGCTAGGGCTCGACAGACCTTGAGCACATTCAGATCATCAAAAAAGTCGGTGGCAAGCTGACTGATTCATATCTTGACGAAGGTGCGGATACCCGCGGATTTCTAGCGAGCATATCTCTAACGATATGACAGGCTTTATTCTCGATAAATCAATCGCGGTAAACTCACCGAAGCGAATGGAAAACGTCAATATCTTGATCGCCAACACGGGTGAGCTATCCACGCCGTAGATTTTCCATGCTGATGGTCAACGTTGCTAGCCATGGATACCGACAAGATCAAAGTATTCGGCGCCCGTGTAAAGGTTGACTCTACGAGTAAACTTGCTGAACTTGAGCGCGCAGAACGAGAAAAAATGAAAGCAAAAGTGGAAGCGATTGCAGCCCATGGAATCAATTGTTTCGTCAACCGGCAACTCATATACAACTACCCCGAGTCCCTGCTTGCGGAGAAAGGCATCTTGGTCATCGAACACGCAGATTTCGAGGGCGTGGAACGTCTGTCACTTGTGACTGGCGGTGAGATTGCAAGTACGTTCGATCGGCCTGATCTTGTGAAACTTGGGAAGTGCGAGTTGATCGAGGAGATTATCATCGGCGAGGACAAGGTAATGAAATAACCCTTCCCATGTACCCCTCCCCTGATTGAGAGTCATAGCTCATCAAATTCTCTGGCGTTGCTGCTGGCGAAGCATGTACCGTTGTCCTGCGCGGTTCCACGAACCAGATGGTCGACGAAGCGGAACGTTCCCTGCACGATGCACTTTCGGTGTTGTCACAGACAGTGAAGGAAACCCGCATCGTTCTTGGGGGTGGATGTTCTGAGATGCTGATGAGCTGTGCGGTTGAAGAGACAGCACGGAAGGTCAAGGGCAAGAAGGCTATCGCAGCTGAGGCGTTCGGGCGGGCGCTCAGGCAAATCCCTACCATCTTGGCCGATAACGCTGGGTACGACTCGAGCGACCTTGTAGCACGGTTGCGAGCGGCACACTACGAGGGTCAGTCGGACGCTGGGCTTGGTATGTAGGATTTCACGGCGTTCCCCTCCCTTGGTTGATCCGTAGGTCCTCGTCAGACATGAACGAGGGTACTATTGGCTCGATGAAGGCTCTTGGCGTAACGGAGAGTTACAAGCTAAAGCGACAGGTTGTTCTCAGTGCCACCGAGGCCGCAGAGATGATCATTCGGTTTGTAAACGTTCGTTGTATATCTTCAGTTACTAATTCGATCGCAGGGTGGACGACATCCTTCGTGCAACCCCTCGAAAGCGAGAAGCAGTATAAGCAAATATTACCTGCGATTCCTTACCGATGTTGCCAATAGATATGTTTTCATGGTTTCCTGGAACCGCAGCCATTTGGCAGTTTAGGGGACCTCTAACTTCAAGAAAGGCTGTCATTTCACTGCTGGGTACGTATCCTCCTCGGTTTTGTTTTACGCAACGATTTTACAGCGTCTTCGCAATCTCAACAAGACCAAGATCAATGATCCCAACGCACCCATGCTCAAAGTAAATAATTTGTGATTGTGTGCACAAGAAAGTTAAGCAGGGGCCGATAATGAACTAGACTATAACACGTTGGAGCGGAGGCGATGAGAATACACTACGACAGCGAGACCACACAACATCGCCTATGCCGACGCACTACAATATCTCTATCACATCTGGGCGCATTCGATGGAGTGAAATCCCTCAGTCCGGAGCGACTCACCTGTGTTCCTCCTTAGATCTTATTCTTACGCCTTGCTGGCTTGTTCAGTACTATCAAGCACAAACAAGGTCCGTTAGTTGGTGATGTTGCAGGTTTTGTTCGTGACATTTCTCCGACTAGGTGCTGGTGGATCAAGGGGATCATGACGATCGAATCGTTCACTTGCTCGGCGTGATGGCCGATGTCATTGCGTTCGTTGGCACCGTTGATGCATTGTGCAGGATCCAAGCTCAACGAGAGGTTGTTCTATTTCTTATCCAGCAAGTGAAGAGTGTGGCTACTTTGTTACTTCATATTCGCAACAGAAGCGTTTCTGTGAGTTGTCGTAGTGTTGAATATGATCACTGCTATTGATCTTCATATTAAGGGACGGGTGCTGCGGAAATCACTCCCTCGGATATAAACATGAAAATTAAGGACTCGGGAACTGCCACCTTCGTTGGCAGAAACCTTGCTTGGTAAAGGACGCTCGCAATCACAAAGGAACATATGTTTTGCAAGTGGAGTGCAAGTATGGATTCGTCGAAAGCTACTGTACGCTAGATAGATGACCCTTCCAAAAAAAAACCTGCCAACAGGGGGGGAAAAAAGGGCCGGAGGTGTGGGACAAACAGGTGGAGAATACAGATGCAAACTGCGACGCCGTCAGGCGGTTTCATCGTCAGCATACGTCCTTATCAAGCGTTCGAGGGCGGCGATTCTACGACGGACGGGAGCAGGTTGAGATGCGGGGGCACCGGGCCGTCAGTGGCAAGGCGACGTAAATCGTCGAGCTCGTGCTCGATGCAACTGTCGAAGCAGCAGATGAGAAATACAAAGGAGATAACGTAAGATCATCCAATGGGTCGGACTGAGGAAGCGTTCTCGTCAGAATGGAGTCGGAGTCAGAAAGCAAGCAATTATTATGTAAGAATCACGTGAACAAGAAAAACGGCTTCATTATGACCTGCGGAAACCTTGCCAAGCAAGGTAATTACGAGGACAACCTCAAGGAACTGCAAAACGCATTTTCACAAGGTCTCCCTCCACCATCCACTTTCACCTTCTTCCGTATGAGGGGTGCCCAGAGCAGCGACTGTATGCACACATTTCAACGTTACGTGAAAGTCGGTGAGACGCTGACCCGATCTGGATTGTAGCTGGCTTGATCGATCTCAGTGATATGCCATACGCAGGTGGTGCTAGATACATGCGGGAGAATTGTTGCTTAGCCGGAACCCGCGAGACCATCATTCAAGACATTTGCAACATTCTCAGCAGCCCAGTTGAAGACGCCCCTCAAGTGTGCCTTCTCACGGGGGCCGCTGGTTTCGGGCAAGGCTTGGCTCTACGATAGCCAGCACAGGTTGGGTTCCTCCTACTTCTTTTCCCGTCCTAACGTCATGAGACGCAATCCGCGAAGGGTAATCCGGCTCTGCGTACTTCGCTATCGCCTCTGGAGCAAGTCGAACGGCTTATCATGGAACCCGCTACTCGCCTTCGCCCCATTGTACATTTGATTGTCGTAGTGGACGCCCTCGACGAGAGTGGAGAACCAGCTGATCACCGACAATTTCTGTTCACCTTCTTTGAGAAATTGACTTGATCTAACCTCCCAACTCATCTTTGCTTTCTCATCACTGCTCGCCCTGAGAAAGATATCCTCGATTCAATGCCGTCCGGATTACATATTGTCCTCAAGCAGCTCACGGACGTCCCGCAAGATGTTGTTGACGAAGATATCGAGAATGTTATCTATTACTCGCTCCGCCGCTATCCCGAGCTTGACTCTCCTTGGATGAACAGAGAGTGGTGTCGACTTCTGGTCCACCATTCCGACCACTTGTTTCAATGGGCAGCTACCGCGTGTCGGTTCATCAAGGCGTGCGAACTAAAATACTTTGTACTACTGTCAATGATCCTTCAGAATCTAATCTTTTGATGGCATGATACTTGATAGTAGTACCGATCAAAGACGACACAGGCGATGCGAAACATTATCATTGCGCTCAAGCGATTCGGACTCTCCACCGATCAAAATACTCACCACTAGGTATCGTAAGTGTCCATACTGGCAGGCCTGTTGACACTCTGCGCACCCGTCAAACTGGACGTCGCACATAAAATCTTTGCCGGAGACGTGGGTGGTTGCAAGCCCGGCGTGGACGCGTTAACAAGGGCACGTATCTTCATACCAGTGGTCCTGGATCATGGATCCACAAAACCCCGCAGTCCGTCGTTCGACCAGCCAAGCCTAGAGGGATAGGCAAACGCGACCTTGCAGCGTTGTCACCGAGACGTCCGTTCTCAAAACAGCGTTATCTATGGTAAACCTAGATAACGCTGTTGAGAATCATAGCATGCCGCAAGGCGGTTACCTGCGGGAGGAAATTGGAGGTGCGAAACTCTCACTGGGAGCTTCGGAGGTCATGCAAGCCGCAGTCCTGTTGGAATACTCCATAAAACGATCGCACTGTCGTGTGAGGCGCTGGTAACCCTCGACGAGTCCGCTGAGACGTCCAGCCCAGTTTCACTGTCTCCGTCGGACTTATTGCAGAGTCTTGGCATGTCATTACGCCCGACGACGAGCCAATTTCCGTCTCGCGAGACAGCCACGGCGCTCGCGTCGGTCACCCACGACCCCGCCCTGTGACCGCCCAGTACCTCTCTGTGGTTTCGGGGTGGCTTCATACAACAACATCCAGGTAAAAGTGACAACCTTGAAGGGCGCTCCTTGAACTCGTACCACCACCCTGGCTGTACGGTTCAGTGCGCGAAATTAGAGGGGGCCGTTCGAATGCAACACACAGCGAGCCCTGCGGCTTTGCATACTCATATTCGACGGTCAAGACAGCACACCCCGTTGCTCGACAAGTCCTCCCTTAGCAAAGGAGGTGAAAGGGTCATGTGGACACGCTTGTCGAAGTCTGCCCTGCCACAATCCACCAAGTCCTCCCTTGGCAAAGGAGTTTAAAGCCGTCACCTGGACATGCTTGTTGGTGAAGCCCGGCCAATTCAAAACTACGGAAGGGAGTCCTCCCTTAGTAAAGGAGGTTCGCAGTGACGTTAGTCATGCTCTGCCGTGTCTGAAACGACAGTAATCTATGATGGGTGAGTAAATTGTTAATTGTTGTGCTTGTCACCTGGCCCGTTTTTTTTTTTTTGTCTAGCTTCCACAGCCAGTCTGTTGGCTGTCGTCGGTGGTCGGGGAGTTGGACGTGATCGTATTAACTCCCGCATTGACATTGACCGTAGACTAGCCAGATCATACCGCAACCTCACTCGAACTGCGAAAGTAGACTGTACATGGCGACCCCTCCTAAACGCCACACATGACCTCCCATCTGATTGGGTCACGAAACTTGAGGTTTTAGTGGGTATCGGACCGCCTCGGCCCCCTGCTTGAGACCGGGGAAACCGGGCGATCACAGAGTCCCACACACCCTACTAACATAGGGTGTGCGTAAGGGCATTTTTTCCTCGGACCGGACCGCTCCCCTTGGGACCTTCTGCCATAGTGTATTGAGTAGAATTAGACTTGTCAGTTGCTGCCCAATAAATGCCACTTACTGAAATAGCAGCTTGGCCTCGCTTCCCGCGTACTATCTCCGCATCTCATATCCGTCTTTGGATCAATACTATGGCTGCTGTCTTCAACTTTGTCTAACTAACCTGTAATGCTCCAGCGCCAATTCATCCTCGAACCTGATATAGGTTACCCACTCTATATCACTGCTAAACAGTTCTGGCGCGCAGAGTTGGAGGCGAACTGGGATAACCCGGACGCATTCACACTGATCCTCTTACACTCTACCAGCTTTCACAAGGAAACGTGGGTGCCTACTTTGCAACATTTCTTTGATGACATCCAAACGCGTCGGAATCGCCCCGCCAACACGAAGATCAAGTGTGCATGGGTCATCGAATGTCCCAATCACGGCGAATCCGCCGCACTGAACGATCGCGCGCTCCAACTCCCCCCATTTTACCGTAATTGTGAGTAAGCATTCCGTTGTTCGGAACGCTGATCATTAGCCCTGCTAGTCGGGTGCGAAAAATATGCCGAAGCAGCGCATCGTTTCATGCTACGCGGTCCAACGTTTCCCACTCCAGTTGATTTTCGGCGCGAAAAACTCGTTGGGATCGGCCATTCGCTTGGAGGCGTGGGCATGTCCGTCCCTTTGACCCGATCGCGTGCACGCTTATTATTCAACGGGCACCTAGATCAATCTTACCTACCCTTGCCCCCACAGTTCCTTTCTGTGCCTTGATCTTGATCGAGCCTCTGCTTAGCCCTGAAGGGATAGACAAGTTGCGGGACCTCCAAATCAATCTCATCAATGGTGCATACGAACGCCGCGACGTGTGGCCTAGTCGCGAGAGCGCGTCGAGATATTTTCGCGAAAGAACACTTTGGGATCCGGACGTCTTGGGCAGCTACGTGGTAAATCATCTGCTGTTATGACATGTGGGGGCAGGGATATAACTGGACTGTCGTTGCGCAGCAACATGGACTGAGGGTATGCGAGGGAGTCGAACACGAACCAGAGAATCACGCAGTGACTCTGGCATGCTCACGAGAAGAGGAAGCGGTGTGTATTCTTGTGTTTCGCGAGACTTGATGTGTGTGATCTCTCCTAGACCATGTATCGGGACATGACAGGGCCCCAGAGTGGCATTGAGTCGTTGAACAAGCTGTCCACAACGACACCCGTTGGGGTGATTTTTGGTGACAAGAACGACTACATGTAAGTATGTGTTTCGACAGGTTGTACTTTGGAGGTAACGGATCACAGACCTCGCAACGTACAAGACGCTCTTGTAGACCCGGCCTCTGGGCGATGCATTCAGGCGGTGACCCGTATCGAAGGGGTGGGGCATTTGGTTCGTTTAGGGTATGTCCTGTCGTGATGACCTGCTGATCGTGACTTCGTTCCAGATCCCCCAACATATACCGGCCGAATTGAGTCGGGTTCTTCTCGACGTCTGCTGCAGCCTTCTTACTCCGGTTGACACTTCCAGCAAGCTCTAACCAAATCTGTGCTTCTGCTAAGAGAGTCATGGTTTACGGACGATGTAGTTGAGATGGCGAACGATTGTACACACTGTTAGCTAGCCTGAGGCTAGTACTCTATGCTTCGGGCCAAAGTCGGAGCCCGTGAGAAACCGCATTCCCGTACCAAACAACTCTGAGTTGACTCTCAGCTGCAAGTTATCCTGCTTTCTTTTGAAAGCAACTTGAAACCGCTGCTTGGACCTTGAGCTTGGGATACGCCTTTTCGATCCCCGGAACGATTCATGGCCACCGATTTCTGGGCAAGTTCACACTAGTGCGCGGGTTGGGTCAAGTCCTCACGCAGAAAGTAGCTCACGGGACCGTGTTAGCAAGCGATGGGTCGTTGACCGTGCAACTCTCCAGCAAGCTCGCGCCGACGACCTCCAGTACGTCGACGACCCCGAATACTTTACATACTTTTCCGTCTTCTTCGCCAATGGTGCGTCAAAAATCTTTTCCCTGCTCGGCAACTAAACCACACCAAACAGTCATCACAAAGCTCGGCAAGAAGCTGAATTTCCGACAACGCGTGATCGCGACGGCTATCGTCTTCTTTCGCAGGTTTTACATCAAGAACGCGTACTGCGAAACCGACCCGTTTATCGTCATCGCCGCTTGCTGTTATGTCGCTGGTAAAGCGGAAGAGTCGCCCGTGCACATCAAGAACGTCGTCGCGGAAGCCCGTTTATTTTTTAGCCGTGCGTTTTGTTTTCCGTGTGGGCAGTCGGCGTGGTTTTCGCAGAGTCTTATGGGGCATCATTGGATGCAGAGCAACCTTTTGGGGTCAAGTCGTTTCCCTCTGATAATTCCAAGCTGGCAGAAATGGAGTTTTACCTCGTCGCCGATCTGGAATGCGACTTGACCGTCTTTCATCCCTATCGGACGCTCACGGCCCTGTGTAAGAAAGAAAGCGCGAACGAGTCAACGGCCGAGGCGGGGGAGGTAGGCGCAGGGGCCGACGACGGACCACGTTATTGGGGCACAGGCGAGGGACAACTAGAGTTGAGCAATGACGCACTCCAACTCGCATGGTGGGGCTTTCCCTTTTTCTTCCTTTTGTTTTGTGGGTATCCCCAAACAGCGCTCAAAACGAACCTCAGGTCCATCATCAATGATACCTACCGATCTGACCTATGTCTCTTATACCCCCCACACCTCCTCGCCATCACGGCCCTCTATCTTACCCTCGTTTTACATGCCCCCACGAGGGACCTCGTCCTACAGAAATCATCCCCGAACCTCCCCGACGGTGCACACACCAGCCCGCTCCGGCGATCCTCCCGCCAAACGTCCACCTCGTCCATGGAATCCAAGAAACCGCAGGACATCATCGGCTTCTTCGCAGGTTTGAACGTGTCCATGTCCCTCGTCTCTACGATCGCCCAAGAGATGATCTCGCTCTATTCCGCATGGGAACGCTATCGGGAAGACGGGGATGCGAGCGATACGGCGCGCGGTGCGTTTAAAGGCCCCCAGCCGCATGCGGGGTCGCCGTATTCGTCGACGACAACGACGACGACGACGACGAAGGGGAGTTTGAAAAGGACGCTCTCGGAGAGCCGGAGTGGGAGCCATAGTTGCGTGGGGACGCCCGCTGAAGGGACGGAGGAGCCGGGGATGATGGAGGGCGCGAGCGTGGTCACGCCGCTGACGCTCGTCCAGCTGTTGACACGGATGCGCGAGAACCGGCTGTCTGATTTGGCCCATTCGACCCACGGACGACCTGTTGCTGTGGACAAGCGGTTGGAGCGGACACAGGCGGCGGGATAAAATGGAGGACGCTGGCTCATGGACTGGCCTCCAAGTTAAACAACAACCACGTCCACAGCTTGCCCCAAAGGCTACTGTACTTACATCGATGTAAAATTCGAAAGATCACTTTTTTGTTGTACTACAATGCGAAGCGATAAATACAACCCACCACGCTCATGACCAGGGATCACTTGCATCACCCAAGAGGTAGAATACGACTAAACACGGGATCCCTCGTTCCCCCTTCAAGCTGGCCCCTCTACACACGGCGGCTGCGCCCGATCGACGGTCCGCAGCTCGAAATCATCCGTCATCGCACGTCTCTCGAACACCATGTCGCTCCGGACCATCTGCCGCGCCGCGTTCCCACCGTGTTGGCTAGGCTGACCGTCCTCTTCGTAGTTTTCCCGGAAACTGATCACCAAGCGCGGAATGACCACGGACGCTTCGTTTTGCGTGCATGCGGAGATGATGGCAAAGTACGTCGACTGCTCGTGACGAACATCAGTGAAAACGGATCAGGCAGGATAGAACAGGACAGGACCACGACGTACGTTACCCGGAATGCCCCAGACGCTGATCATCAACAAGATGGTCGCGAGCAAGTTCCTAAACGGACACCGTCAGCCCGCGCCCAACACACACCGTTCGAACGACAAACGTACATAAAGAAATAGACGATGCTGTCTCTGACGAGCACGTCCATCAACTCGCTGACCGTCCACCTATGCAACATCTGTCGCATGTCCAAGGCATGCTTGAGGAAACGTCCCGCGGCGAGCAAGAATAAGAGCGAGTTGATGGCGATGGCGACGATGTGCCATGCAAATGGAAGCGAGCTAGTCGTGTCGACGCTCGGGCCGCAGACATAAATTCCAGAAAGGATCCAATCGGTCGCTTTTAGGTCGATTAAAGAAAGTAGTCAGTACCCCGAGCGGGACAACTTGAAGGGCGGGCAAAGAAAAAGAAACGTACCAGAGATCTCGCTCTGTGGACCAAAGATGACGATTGAGATTGCGAGCCCGAGACCGATTCTTGATAATATTATCGCGATCAAGATGCCCAGGACGATCTTCGACCCGAGGTACATGGCATATACACGCATGGACATGATGACTGGATATGCGGTATTAGAATGCGGCCAGACCTTACTCGCAGTGACTGACCATCCCCGACGACCTTGGCAACGAAGGCACCAAAGTTGGCGAACCTGTCGACCGCAACACCTACACAAATACATCAGTGCAAAGGGTGGTGTCAGCCAAAGATTGTTCCTACATCTGTGATTCGCAAGCATGCAGTTCGTTTAGTCATAATCGCATGATGATTATGAATGTCAACTTACTGCTACAGCAGAAAGTCAATCGCACGTCAATTGTGAGAGATAGTTAGACTTACTGATGGTGACATTGGGATGCTTGCGTTAACTGCACGTTGACGGTCACGCATACATATCTTCCTTGATGGATAGTTTACTTACATGCCCAAAAATTCCTGAATACCCTGAGTCAGATGGGCTGCCTAGTTCAGATATAGTAGCGGTCCGCTTACAACGCAAGGGCTATGCCCAAATAACGGACCTGTAATGGGTATAATAGACGCGACTCAGAACAATGACATCGGGAAGTAGGATGAAGACCCCACAATAACGTAAAACATTGACATGGACGCGAATCGTCTTCGCTGGATAAAATCACAACGCCCGTCTTTAGTGCAAACGCAGAGGCGTGAATGCAGGCATCGATCAATGGCGTACCCAGATGTATTCTACCTATGTGGGTCTGAGTATCACTGGGTGACCACCGAGTATGCCATGGGACTCACCTCTCTTGAAAACATGAGGACTGTTTCGAGGACGCGGGTCATCAGCAAATATAAATGTGTTCGAATCGTAACAAACCAATGCAACGGCAGCCGCTGAAGTCGATGAAATGAGCGTGATGCGCGGGATGTTCAAAGGAACATGGAGAGAGTGATATACCATCACACCAGTTGACGAGCTGAATTGCTTCTATGGTAGGAAACCAGTCAGGCGAGTTGTCCACTACAACCTCACCCATCGTCACACGTTGTCAGAGGGTACAAAGAAACCAGGAAAGAGGAAAGGAAGAGCAACTTCATTACATCGACTGACCTTCTCTTTAGTATGCTGAGACATACAGGACAAGACTTAGTGGCGTATCAGGCACTTAGGGCCAACACGAGTACGGAACCCACGCCAAGGGTGGAGAGGCGTTGAGGTACATGAGGACTACCCGTGCGCTCGGTGTTCTGGATGTTGATTCAAGCTGGAGGCGTCAATTAGCGGCCTAAGCTTCTATTGTCTTTTTTTTCAGACATTTGCTACTCGGAAACATGCTCACCTTTGTGACCTACCTAGAAATGGTCGTGTTTCGAGTATACAATTGCCAGCAATGTTTGACGACAAAGCAGACACAGATGGATTACTATGCTCGGCCCGTGGCAGCCCGGTGTGTGTGGGAAAACACAGCCTTCACTCAGCCGGTTGATTGATCGCTCGGCCTATCAATCAGTCACCTACATAAGTACTAGTAGATCACTCAACAGCGCCCAGCAGACAAAGCTCTTACTTAGAGCCTATCGTGACCATCCGATATGTCGCTCCCACCTTTCGACCACAGCAACCAGTCCAAATTCACCGAACCACCCAACCCGACGTGGTCTTGTTGCCAAAAGGTCGACGGTACGCCCGCGGGCCGGGCATGGTTGGAAAAGAGCAGGCATGGAAAACCATCAACACAGCAGATCACGATCGTATGTAAGGCACCCACGTTTATGTCGTTGATCAATGCGACTCGAACATGGTACTACAGGAAGTTGTACAAGCTGATGATTAGCGGTATCGTGCCTAGGCCTATTGCCTTTGTATCCACCATCTCTGAAGCTGGCGTCGAGAACTTGGCACCGTTTAGGTGCATAGCAGTCATCGCCTCTATCTCGTATGACATATTGATCGTTGTGTTTCCCATCCATGCGGCTGGTTCAATATGGTGTGTCATTATCTTGGCATTGTACATCAGGGGAGTGGTGATGGAATGATAATCCTATATAATCTCATGATAGGATAGATAATGTATGAAATGGAGGTTATAATGCATTATCTATTCCATCATGGGATTATATATAGGATTATACTGTATAGGATTATCGTTCCATCACCAATCCCCTGACCCTGGGTACACCCATTAACACCTGGTGACCAGGTGACCAACTGGCCACCCATCGTGTCCTTTTCTTGTGTGAACGGACTTGCCCAGATTAAAGACACGACAAACAATGTCAAGAATAGCAATGGTTTCACAGCGAACATCATCAGTGAGCCATTCGTAGAGAATGCGACTGTCACGTCGATAGACGCCCCCCCCCCGGGCTTTGATGAGTGGTCCATCAGTGGACTGACCAAAGCATCCAGCGTACCATAGTTTCGCGTCCCTCGTTTAGTATTTTTGGCTGATCGTGCATTGCAGGTGCACGTCAAGGCACCCAGGGTCAAGGAGAGTGCGTTCAGTATGGAATGCGAACTCTTCCAAGCGATCGATATCGTCCACCCAACCGTATGTGCGACACGGAAACTCACGGAAACCGCAGGTGAATGAAACTATGATGTTCGAGAGCTGAATTTGGTTAGTCCAGGTCCTCTACTGGCATCCCTCCAACGCATCAATATGTGCGCCTCGGGGCTTGAGACACGATGCGTTCCTAGAGCCGCTGTATAGCTTGCTGCACGTTACTCTCATCTGTAGCCAAGACAGGACGGGTTAACCTGAATGCATCTCCGACTCGGGCGTAGGCTATATCTCCCAGGCGCGCAATAGGTTTGAATTTGGTGGGGTCGATCGTCCCACGTTCTGTCAGCATGTCGTTGCGACCGTGGATATACTTGACGTGCGCCAGCACGAGGGTGCTCGTACATTCCCCGGTGGCTATAGTAAGTAGCCAATGGGAGTAGACAGGAGTAGACATGTCGATCCAAGATCTATCCGAGGTGACAGGATGGGTGTTACTGTGTGCCTTGAACCTGTGAACGTTTTTGATATAATCTCGTCGATGATTGCACGTCTCACCCCCACTGGCACCCACCGACACCGCAGGACAAGAAGATGTCCTTGCCCCCCTTTGACCGTGACCTCCGTAGCAAGTACACAGACCAACCCAACCCAACCTGGTCGTGGTGCCAGAAAATTGACAGTACGCCTGACGGTCGGGAATGGATGGAGGGAGAGAAACAAGGATGGAAGACCATCGTCACCGAAGAAGAGGATCCCCGGTAAGAACATCACCGTCCGTCCCCCGAGTCGAGCCTATCACGATCGTGACTGCTGGCAACATGCACCATATTCCATAGCAAATTGAACGCACTCATGATCAGTGGTGTCGTCCCTAGGCCCATCGCCTTGGTCTCTACCATCTCAGAGGAAGGCATTGAGAACTTGGCCACGTTCAGGTGCGATGATGTATTCTTTGCGGCTTCCGTCTAATGCGACACGCTACTGATCGTCGATCCTGCCGAGCAGCTGGTTTGGAATGGTAAGTCACACTCCCATGTTCCGATGACCTAAACGGAGTGATCGATCGTCAAGATAAGCAACTGGCCCCCCGTCATCGCCTTTTCCTGCCTCAATGCAGCACCAGGCCGACTCAAAGACACGATCAACAACGTCAAGAACAGCACGGGCGGCTTCGTCGTCAGTATCATCAGCGAACCCTTTCTCGAGCATGCCAACGCCACCTCGATCGATGCCCCGCCAGAGGTGGACGAGTGGCCCCTAAGCGGGCTCACCAAGCTTTCTAGCGTATGTATGCCTTCCTTTCCTTTTTCCCCCCGTGATCGAGCGAGTCTACGGATAGATCCACGTCAAAGCATCACGCGTCAAAGAGAGCGCGTTCAGCATGGAGTGCCAACTCTACCAAACCACTCCCATCATCGATCCCGCCTCGGGCACATGCACCACCACGCTGGTCCTCGCACACGTCAAATACATTCACGTGCGCAAGGACATATTGAACGAGCGGGGGACAATCGATATCACCAAATTTAAGCCGATCTCGCGGTTGGGCGATAATTCGTATGGTCGGATTGGTGATGCATTGAAATTCCCGAGGCTGTCTTGGGCTGTAGATGAGGGCAAGATCCGGGAGGCACTCGGGAGGGCTCCTTCAGATTAGATTATATCGTTGTCTAGAACGAGAATTCAGGGACCTGTATCTGCGCAATCTGCGCATGACTTGAACGCTTGCTGAAAGTCTATTCTAGTCAAGGTAGTGACATAAAGAAATACGAATACTTCCAAGGTAATCTATGAATTCATGCTCTCCGCTGATCTATGCAAAGCTTTCGATAACGGACATTGTGTCTTGGATTCGTCATGAAGCGGGTGACGACTTGTCAGTCTCATAGATAGTTGTTCGTATGCATGTTTTCATGACGCGGTGCCTTGTAGAGGAAAGATTCAAGTAAGCTCGGTGGGAACATCTGAAGTGAGCAAGCGCCGAAAACACGAGACTCTCCATCACGAGGTTAATTTTTTTACGAGCAGGGTATATAGAGGTCTATCTTGCCTACCATAAACAGAATGTCGATTATGGGCTATATCTGACTCTTTAAAGGCTAGGAACGCAAGGAGCCTCATATCAAATCTAGCAAATTGGGGTGTTCGTGGAATACCGCGCATGCTGCCATATACCACCCAAGTGTCGGAACTCTGTAATTAACGTCAGGATATCTCGGCTCGCTTGAAGAATCCATTTGCTGGAACATAGGATCCTTAGATACATGTACACGGCAATGGTGACAATGGCAAATTTAAGCTGAAAATTCAGAAATATAAGTAGAATTTCATTATACATCTGTAGGACCGATTCGGGAATGGAGGAACAGGTGGTGCATTTGTCTCCACCCAGTGGTGATGTACGAAATTTATCCTTATTGAGGCCACCGGTGTTGTAGGCCTACCAGTCAAATGTTGACCGGGAACCACATTACAAAGACTTCGACCAAGTTGTGTGATATTTCTTTCCGTAGCACACCAAGGGAAGGGAGGCTTGCATCATACATATATTTGCTTTCGCCAACGAGTCGGAGCCTTTGCACTCATTGAAGTCGTTGATATTACCCGTACTCATGATTGTGCTGCAGAAACAAGTCCATTACTCCAAGTTCTCCAACTAAGTGACTGAGCTGAGATAGCGGGGATAATTTTCCGTGTACTGAGATTTTCTTCTTGCACACACTCATTCCAAGAGTGGGTCACATGCGGCATCAAGCCAATGGAAGAGCGATTACGATCATTGTAGGTGTTTCTGTGTACTTATTGTTCGAACCACGTGATCAGGATATCAAACATCATATACATATATAACGGAACGAGCCGTCGTTCAGGCGTATCGTACAATAAACATTAGTTCTGCTACCGCCGCCAAATTACTGTGCTTCCATACAGACCAAGTTCCCAATATCCTACAGAAGTTGAAGAAGATGACTCATGCACTAGATGACGTGCCTGCAACATTTTCGACCCCCCTTGAGAGCGACATTGCCACGGACAACTTCTTTGCATTACGTGGTCGATATGCCGACATATTCTCTCGTCCAAAGACCTTGCTAAAATGTAAGCTAAATGTGAGCGGTTGATACTAAAAGCCTAAGCAGATGATACGTCACCGTTTCCACCAAAAGAGCAGGTCTTGTACGAATTTCTTGTCTTCGGGGGTCTCAGTGTGCTCGAAGAAAGTAATGATATTGTTGTAAAAATCGTGGTAGTTGAATTCGCCATCTATGATCCGCCAACTGCCGCAGTTCGATAGGGCAAACCGGAGCTAAGATGGAAACGAGTGAGTCATCATACAGCCATGAACATATGAGGGATACCTGGACTGCGATGTATGCAATTGCACGGGGACTAATAGATTTCATTCCAAGTAAGCATGCAACATGAGAACGGGTACGACGTTCATCACATTTCCGATGCCTCTTTGGTTGCTGCGTAGGTTCGTGCTCAACATCTGTATTGAGTACCGAGCTTGGGGAGGTGAATACATGTTTAAAGGTCTTTCAAGTCAGGCTTCTAAATCAGATCTGCTTAGTGACAGGTGCTTGTCCATGTACCTTTAACAGAAGATGGTTCTTGAATAGTCCCTTACGCGGGTTCTGCAGGTCATACTTTTCGCCTTCGTATAAAAATGCTGGCCAAGAATCTGCAGTCACTAGAAAATCAGGGTGAATATCACGGATACCAGCCCAGTGCCTGGAAAGTACGGATCAGTCGATGTTGAGAACACGAAGCTATGAATGGTTACTGGTCATCCTGCCAGTTGTAGTCCACTGGGCAGAGTAGATGCCCAGTTATATTGTGATCGAAGCCATGCCCAGTTTTTTCATAGAATTCAAGGCCTGGCTCGACGTTAGGGGAGGCTGCTGAAAGCCAGTGGATCACGGCTGGCTTTAGACTTGCAGCGTCGTCACCGCGAGCCGAGTCTGCACCCCGATTGAGCTGCAATATCTATGAATTATTCCCGACAATGTGAGCGTTCTGGATGTACATACGTCTTTGAAGATATCTGCGAGATTAAGAACTTGAGATTGCAGGCCAATTATCTTTCCTAATGATGGCTGCCAGTGCAAAAGTTGCTTGTAAGCACTATACAGTCGGTCCGCCCTTATGCAATAAAGCCAGCTAAGAATTGGTGAAAAACAGCATACATGCAGCTCACTCTTCACCGGATGGGACTTCTGGATCATCGAGGAGGGCACGCCTATCGGATTCATGGACAAGATCCTCAACTCGGTCTGTGAGGGACACAAGCCGTCGGATGCAACGCCCTGCGACGAGAACAGAGTGATCATTACTATGCAGTGTAAACTCCATTAAAGTACGTCGAGGATAAACTGCAAGTTGTACTTACACTTTGTTCTTCTCACGAATACCGTGGATCTGGTTGATTTCTTCCTCAAGCTCTGAGATCCGTCGTTTGCAAGTAGCGATGATATTGGCTGGAGTATCATCAGACGAAGCGGTGGACCCAGACGGAGGTGAGGAATCGACCTATGGGGAGGGCTCAGTCACAGGAATCATGGCAGAGATAATGGAGGAGGGTGCGCTTGAGGGCCCGGTGTGTAGTGTGAGATGGGCCACTTCAGTGTTTTATGCCTCATACTGTTAACCTCGATTTGCAGCGTGGTTGGACAACTAAGGTATTAGCACTCACAAACTGGACTAAGGGTAGAAGGCGGGATAGGGTCAAAATACGGTTAGGAGATCTAAAGCTCTCGGGCGGAACATTTCTGCCAAAATACCTACAATCTCTGAGTTGATATCCCTGGCTGCCAGGACTCAGGAGCACCTATGGCGTCACGGTGTCCCTCATGACTGAGTTCCGGTTTTCTTCAAGTTATGTCTGAACTTGGAAGGCCGTGTAGTGGCACTGCGCCGGCATACAAGGTTTCAACGGTTGTACTATATTCATTCTCAACCTAAAACCTAATTGGGCTGTGACCAGTTACCCGAGGTGGGGCACGTTGGAACTCGGAATGCCAAAAATGAGTCGCTGGGCGTAACTATCGTGACATTGTGGGGCACAGGTACAGATACACAAAAGGAAAGGTTTTACAAAAGGCTCTAGCGAAATGAGACCGTGCTCAAGTATGCAAAAGAATCCTAAAGGAAAGAAAGGGGAGGATGACGAAAATGAGCTACCCTAGCAAGACGGCAAGAGCAGGTTAACACGGAGGTAAACTAATAATGATACTCGATAATGAACTGAGTGAGATGGTGGGAGTGGTTCAAGAGAGGCGCCCTCTCGTGACTTCACTGAGCATGGTGATGGGCAGAGTCGCAGCGCAAAGAAATCACATGGCGGCGATTCCGAAGGACGGGACTGATATCGCCCGATTACACCGCATCCAATTAGTGGTCTGGAAGTGATGTGAGCATGCCGTCTAGCATTTACCTTGACCTAAGGGCACAGGGTCATCAAGGTCAGATATGATATGGTCGAATAGAAAGACGGGCATCGAGAAAACAAAAAAGTTACTGAATGAAAAATGGAGACAACACGTAACTTATCGAATGCTCATGTTCTGATGGCCGTTCACCAGATCAGTACGATCTCTGAACCAAATCTGCATCTTGAAACTGACTGGGAGCACCAATACAAGGATAGTTAATTCGTATGAATGACTGCATCAAACTGAGACGACATATGATGACTGCCACTGAGATTCTCTCTGACGTGGAGATAACAACATATCCTTGCTTGCATTATCCACCGTTGTCCGACTTCTTGACAAACCTCGACAAAAATCAGCCAGGTTACAACTGGCAGCAATGGTTTCTTCGGCCACTCACTCAGATGGGAGTCAAGACTCTTGATGACATGTGTATTGTCTCACCAGAGAGCCTCCATGTTCTGTATCGCCTACCCCCAATCCTCGTGATGGACTTCTACACCCATGTGGTGGCTGCCATAGACATAGTGCATGCAATGCAATGTTTGGATCATGGCGTTATCTGTGGCGCCTGTCAAGTTCAGATTGCACAGTGAGCCAACAGTAGTGGTTTTGAACCGTTGTAATGATGGACTGATCCTACCGTGTCAGAGGAGACCCAGACTCTGGTATTAGCCATAATTGAACTGACGGGGGTTTCTGAATATGTGGGACACCAGAACCCACCTCGAAGCAAGCCGATACGATTAGTGTATGTTTTTAGAGAAGTTGAACGTCAATGGTAATGTAGTCTCTCAGTAAAAAATGCCTGTAGTACCAGCACGACAATATAGCATAGTAATTGTCCAGCGTTGTCTATAAATTCGTAGCTCATGTCTGACCAACGTTCAGTTCTGTGTCTGCGAAAAGGAATTCACTCTCACCAGCAACTTTGACTTGACCGATAGTAACGAAACGTTTCCGTTCAGTTGCAGAATTCGATGGATCGCGAAATGAGGGCAGTAAGGGTTAGGACGAGATGAAGAGATCAGGGAGATTCTATTCGCACTCTCTATATGGACCACCAGCGTGTAAGGACAGCATAGAGAACTCGGCGGTGGGATACTTATCGGGAATACAATCCCGATAGCGCAGGAACACGAAGGGATGAGTGTCTAGTGGGAGACTCACGTAGACAGGTTCTTGTGGATGGTAATAAAGGTATTGAAGTGGTTCAAGAATAAGTTTGGAGGAACTTAGGAGTGAACCAGTGAGAGGAAAGAACAAGATAGTTTGATAGAGAGATAGGCTGTAAGGCCCATCTTATATAGTATCTAGTACTGTTTGTACGTATTGATACTGAACTCTGATATCATAACTGTATAGTATGATAAGAGATAAGAGATAAATCAGCCATTGGCTGATGAAGATATGATGTCATGATAAGAGATAAGAATGACGTCATAAGTCTAGACCTAAAGATAAGAGATAGCTTATTTTGATAAGGTGAGTAATATGAATAGCGTAAAGATAAGGTCATAGACCGTTCTAGAATCTGGTATCAGGATAAGAATATCTGAATAAGAAATACCAGGATTCTCAACATTTCTTACTTGTATTCCTCTTAGCTTCCTCTCGCTAGCCTTCTGGAAGTCTACTTGACTTTCGTCACTTGTCACCTTTCATGTCCTCGTTTACGGTATTCGCAATCTCGAGAAGAAACTCTGTAGCATCATATATGCGACCTTGGGCATACAACGATTCACATTGATGCCTCTGCTTGTGTGCATTGTTGATCCGTTGGGACTGGGAAAGTTGGACGTGGAGTTCCTGATTGGTTTGTTCGAGATGTGCAATTTTGTCGTCGAGGTTATCCTTTTGCTGATAGAGCTCCTGGACAGTTTGTGTGAGATGCATAATTTCGGTATCTAATAAACGTGAATTTCAATGAAATGTGAGTCAGAGTGACGATGGACACACTCGAGCTCTTCTCCTTTTCACCAAGCGACTTGATGATTTCATTGAGACTATCCTCCTTCTGAACGGTTTTTTGTTGAGAGTCAGTGAGCTGGATACGCAGGTTTTTGACAGTTTCCTCAAGATTCTCTGTCCCTTTTCCTGATGTACATGGATATCAGAAAACCGTGATCGGGGTACAGATGAATGTACTTGGACCATCGTGTATTTCAAGGGGTTCACGGGTCTCCCGGAGAGAACCTCTTTCAACTTTTGTGCACTGGATTGCCCGTTTGCAAGGGTTTCGTGACAATCAACGGAGGGGATTGTGATTAAAAGGCGGTCTCACATGAGTTTTTTTTCGCGCGGACACACTTACATTGTCAAAATGGCGAAAGGGTGGGATGTCACAGTGTCCCCAAAGGGTGATTGTCTTTCGTCCGCCGATCACGAAGTCGCAGTTTTCCGAGATAGCCATGGACCAGATGACACGAGTGTATTCGATGACAGACCCGATCCGCTCGTGCGTCGTAGTGTCCCAGAATGAGACCGATGAATTAACGGAGGCTGCAATGAACCTGCCGTTGCTTGCCAGTGCGATGCACCTTACATCATCATCGCTACTGTAAGGTCGAAACACTGCAGTGTGAATGGCCCATTTCGAGAGCGTGAGCCCGGTGGACACGTCGAGACAATGGATGTTTCCGTCGCAAGATAAGGCAAAGAGCTGCTTGCTATTGCTGGCCCAGGCGATGGACTGGTTCAAATATGAGCTGACTTGGACTGGGAACTTGACGAGGAGGCCACCGTTCTGAGCCTGAGGCTTCTGACTGTCGTAGACCCGAACGTCACTGTGCCGCCGCGTGGCAGTGGCGATGAGGCGTCCATCCGGTGAAAACTTGACCGCGACCACCCAGCCGTCGTGTTCCAAGGGGCCGAGCAGACGCTCGCCAGTGGAGAGCGACCAAACGCAGAGAGTCTCGTCACTCGATTCGGTCGCGATTCGCGTCCCATCCGGCGAGACGTCAATTGCACGCACCCAATTGTCGTGTGCTTTCCACTCAATCACTTTTGAGTAGCTCTCCGCATTCCACACCGTCACCAGTCGATTCGTTCCGCTCACCACCCACTTTCCATCTCGCGACACTGCGATGTTGAGAATAGGACTCCCTGCATCCATTGGCGTCCCCGTCTCCTTGCCATTTTCCACTCGCCAGCGTCGAATTGTCCCTTCCTTGCCCCCGCTCACGATGTCCTTCCCATCAGCGAGGAATGCGATTGAATATATATCTCGACCATCGATTACGGTCGGTTTTGCTTCGTTTCGGTGAGGGATACTGGAAGAGGTGCTATTTTCACTCGACTCTTGTGTCCCCGTTAGTATCATGTGTTCAACTGTCCTTCCCACATACTCACCATTCTTTGACATCTGACGTACTTTGGGAAATATACCCGGCTAGGTATCAGACCGATGGAAAGAAAGATGCGCCGTGATCATTTATCTCCTGTCCCCTGGCATACACGTGCCTCCTTATCGAATCAATTCACACACCCATTGAATCACCTCATGTCCCGGGCGCCCGTTTTCCCCAAATGCCGCCACTTGCCCATCCTTCTTACTGTCGTCACTGTGAATTTGTGATGGTGACCCCCGAGTCGTCAACGACGAAAATTGTGCTCGAAGTCGTCGGGAAGGAGTAGCGGCGACAAATTCATTGATATCAGACACCTCGTCCCCAAATCTCTCCAGCGTTGTTTGGCATAGGTCCCACAAACTCTGGACCCGGGGAACCGTGATCGAACACCTTCCAAGTAGTACGCCCGTGCCAGTCGGCGACCCAGGTCCACGTCACCTTGTATATTTCTGAGTCCCCTCCGCTTTCTTGCAGCGTTCAAGTTTATGAGGGGTCGAGAAGAAAGTCCACAACGTCACTTGCGCGTCCGAGTCGTCGCAGTACCGTGAGGGAAAGCATATCCATATCACACTATTGAGTCGGAGATGGGGAGCAGTGATCGAACACCCTCTACGCTCGTTGCTAGCATGACGCCCCGAACTTGAAGTTTTGTTTTTATAACCCGGCCCACCTACTGTCCTCAGGGAAGCGCCCTTGGTCGGACAAGGCAAATAGACGCTTGCTGTTGCTCGACCAGGCGAGGAATCGTCGCACGAGTCCACTTCGACAGGTTGGGATCTTGACGGAGAGGGATTGTCCTGACTGCGTCACTGTCGTAGTAGATCCGAACGGAATGTACTGGCATGTCACATGATAGGAGGCGTCCGTCGAGCGGCGAGTATTTGGCCGCCACAAAGGTAAGTAGTAGCGAGGGGCCAATCGAGTCACGCGCCGTCACGATTCGCGTCGCGTCTCAGTGGCACAACTACATCCAACCATTCACCATCCCTCCAACAAAAAGCAACCAATCATTGCATAAAAACAAAAAAATAACCAGCAATCAAACACACACAAAAACGAACCATCCAACAACCGTCCGCTAGCAGACGACCAAAAGATATCGCAATGAACGCTCAGATCCACCCCAACACTTCAACTCGTACGCGGGGGCGGGGGCGGAACATACCTCCGATCGTCCCTCCTATCCCCCGGCACACCCCTCCCGTACCCTCCCCCACCGACACCCGACCCCGCAGGACCAGGACCCATCCGCGAACCCAACAACGGCGGACTACGTCGTCCACGTTCGTCCCGATCGTACCCCA
>JBBPNP010000277.1:0-34876 GCA_038090955.1 Xerocomellus intermedius
CGCGTCAAATTGCTCCTGTCCTGTTCATTTTTACTTTTCATATACATCGCCAGATATGATGAAGCGCAGTTTTGGCGGATATGTCATACTTTTGGATCGCCATGGGCGGCCTTGACGGATCGGGTTGTGCGACGATGATTTCCTGTACAGATCCTGCGGAGAAGATAAGTATGCCACCAACAAAAACCAAGCCACTGCATCCGCGGGAAATCATATCTGTGCTATCTCACGGATTACGTGGGGGAAAACTGGTGCGCGGACGCGCCATTCCATGGAACAGTGGCGTTGTTTGGATTCGTAGGTTTACCGGGCATTCCCTCTATACGGCTCATAATGGACACTCTGCGACGCCCGCTTAGAAAGAACGTGGATTCGGACCGATGCAGGCCTGGGTGTCATCTCTTTGAACACCGTCGTAACAACTTGAAAAGAAAGCGTTGTTCATGTCCTCTCGCAGAGCTGTTCCTATCGTATTTGCAAAGAGAGAACAGTGGATGAACAACCATGGGCGTTTAGCCCGGGAGGCTGTGAGGGAGTCCTTACAAAATTTGCCAAACTTTATCTCGGAAGTGGCGGGCATGCGACAGGTGACTCATGTGCAAAGACCAGGCGGGTTTTTCAGTTTGTCCGTCGGAATGTTTCCACGCCTTTATTCGCGGTGGCGTGTTCCTCGTAACAGGGGCAAATCACGGGGAATATGGGGCACTGATCAGGAGATCATCATGCATCATCATGATCGTAACTTGAACGATTCTTGGACCGGGATGTTAGAAAAAGCACCCAGAGCATCCTTTCCCAGAACCCCGGCGTAAAATTCCCCGTTCACGGTTTCTCCCTTTTCATCATCACACTAGGGTAAAGTTATGTGATGGGACGGATACGTTTTCCCCACCCAGTGGACAACGTCCGCTTGTTCGGAAGGTGGCTCGGAAGGATCTATGAGCGGCAGCTATGCATTTCACACGACCACGGTCATATCGCTGTTAATGGGGGGCACAAGAGAGAAAAAAAATGCAGGCGCAACGATGATACCCACCTTGAGGGCTCCAAAGTGATAGTCTCCCTGACCCGCCGCACCCGCAAGCGTACCCGAGTTATCCTCGACCCCGGTAACCGCCTCGAGCGGTGTTGCGTTCGTGGAATAAAACACGCCGAGCGTGAGGTGGGTCCAGTCCACCTGAACAGCAAAGTTGTGCCAATCGCCCGAGGTGAAGGGGGATTCGAACAGGAGATCGAGGGCGTGATTTCTCACTTTGAGGTAGTGTGCGTCGGCGACGGGTAATGGCCCCGTTGAATTGGTAAAGGGGGAACCTACAGCAAGGGAGGGGAAAAAAGGAATTCGCGAATGCGTCCTTGAGACATCGATGGAAACCGCTCTATTGACCAAGCTGAATCTCGAACACGTGGCTCCCGTCGTTGGGCTCGATCCATACAATCTGATATTCGTGACTCATGGTCAAGGGGAGCTGGTCGTCCGCACGGATGGACACAATGAAGACGGACGTGCCCACATCAGCGATACTGTTAAGAACTGTGTGGTTGTCGTATTTCTGGGCAATGAATTCAGTGCGGCGGAATCCATACTGTGGCTGTGGCGAATTCCCACCGGGAACGAAAATGGAGGTGTTGTCAATAGAGATCGTCATCGGTTGTTCGATGGGGCAAGACAAGCTCGTAAGAGGTAGCAATGGCACATTCCATAGCGGAGTGGGATCAAGAGCGTGCCCCAGGAGTGTGGTGTACTGACAGGGTCACCGAAATTCACTGTTGGACTCTGGAATACTCTGAGACGTCATGAAGAGTAACTTACATATGTCGCATTCTCAGTGCTTCCCTTGACGACCCTTGTGGCGAGACATTTAACAAACAAGAGACTGCGAGAGCATGAACTCACGATAGATACGGGTCGACAGAGTTATTGAGATCATCGCTAGTATAGTTGTAAGGGGCACGACCGTCGTATATGATCGGGGTCGCTAAGGCTGCAGTAGCCACCAGGTCCAGCACCGTGACCGATAGAAAACAGAGCATGGTGACCATCAGGGACCCAAAGAACGTGAGCTGTACCGAAGTTACGAAGCACTTACGGTCTTAAATACCACGAAGAATCGGAAAAAAAAGTCGGTGTGACCACCTGGGAAAGGTCTTATTCCCGAGATCCCCCGAAGTAAGAGTGTGTGTCAGATAATGACGGAATGAGGCGCAATGAGACTTGACTGTAGTAAGACAATCAAATGGACTACTCCGGGGTGTAAGAAAGAATAATAACGACTAATGTATGGGATTCCCCACACTCGTTGAGAAAGGAGCCTCGAAGACACAAGTGGCATACCGTCAACTCAAAACAGATATGAACAGAACTAGCCCCCTCCCCCTCCTTCCCCAGGAGTCATGAACGTTTCGTGTCAGTTTAACTCCCCGTCCAATGACTCTGCATAATTTCTTTGATCTCCGCTCCAGGCAACCGAGTCTCGAAAACCAACTCAAAGGGCATTGCGTGCATATTCGCTGTGTCAGAGAAAGCGAACGAATCGATCGGCGCTGCGGTGGTTTCGGACACACGGAACGCTCACAGAATGAACACCGTATTTATGAAAATAGACCTATTTGCGACGTGCAGCCCCGGACAAATTCTGGGACCTGCGACCGAAGCCAAACGCGCAGAATCGCAGGTCATCCCGCAACTTCCCTTCTTCAGTAAACCAACGCTGGGGATCAAACTTTTCAGGACTGGGGAAGACCTTCTGGTCGTTGGCAATCGCCCTGAGAATAATGACACTTCTACCGAGCGACACTCCTTTGGATCTACCAATGGTTTCCGATGACCGTTGCACCTTTGGGAATAAAGTAATTCTTCCATATGACATCCATCGTCGCACGGTATGCGAATCCTAGGGTATGTGTCAGACGCTCCATAATACACGGTGTCTCGATGATTGAACGCACCTCCAATACTCACGGGTCGCCATCTTGTGCTCTCCAACATGAATAAGTTGGGGGAGCATTTCCTGGTCACCAAAGGATGGCAGTGCAGTTATATCAAGAAGATGATTAACGAGTAATAAAAAGCGGCGCACATCTCTCCCGCCCGACAACGTTATCTAGCTCCTCCTGCATCCTGGCTTGAGCTTCTGTATGCAAAACAGCCGCCATCATCATGATCGTGATCGCTGATGCAGTCTGGCAACGAGAAAAGTTAGGTCTGCCTTACAATAGTGTCAAAGTGATCGTTTTGATACTCACGGTCTCTGAGCCCGCACCAAACATGGATCCAGCAACATAGGCCATTCCTTATCCACGATTCCATACTCCTTTTGATTCTCCAGCAAAAACATGGCGAAAGAATATTTTACATTGCCTTTCCCCTGCTTAAAGTCAGCTTCTGCAGATAATCCCACAAGGAATGCCAAGTTGATTTACTATCTGTTCCTGCACCATGTTCAGCTGGCCTTGATAAAGAGAAAGTTCTTCCTGGTGCCATTTCCTCAACTGCGTGAGATATCTGGAATGTACTTAAGGATAGGATATGTGCCCACGAGATATACTCCCGGACGTATGGCTTCGCCGAAACGTGACAAACAACGATTTACCGCCACAACTTCAGGATCGCTGTACGCAGTCGGCGTGGTTTTTCCGTAGGTGACGGACATGATCGCTGATGCAGCATATCTGAAGGTCTAATTCGAGGCGGTACGAAGGAGCGTACCGTTTAACGTGCATCTCGTGGTTTATAGGATCATCCAGGATATCGAGCAGCACATTCTTTGCATGTCGGACCCGTACCGGCTCATAAAGGTGCTCTTCGATTACCTGGTCAGACGAACTGCCCAGTGTTGGGGTAAGAACGAATCTACCAAGATGTGGGAAGCTGATTTCCGAGAAGCCAGAGTCTATACGGACCAGGGGAAAGTGGCAGCTGGGATCGAGTGCTAACATGTGCTCCGCACACCATGGTCCACAGAGAAGCGCAACGGCATAGATGAAGTAACAATTCAGCGTAAGCATGAATATTCAAATCACACTTCCAATACTAGAAGCGCAGCTGAATTCGAAGGAAATCCTGTTGGGAGTTGATGGGAAAAATTGCAGGGAATGTGTACAGGTCTGTTTGTCGGTGTGTCACAGTGTGTGCGCAAACGGTGTCGGCGCCAACAGAGCAGACTTGTGTATGGACAGGAACCCGACAAAACGATGCCTTTATTGAAACCTAACTCGGAGACCGAGTGTGTACCAAGCAATTTGAGGGGCGCTCACGTCGGTGTTGATCGAAAATGCACCTTAGATTCGCTCCAAGTGCCACCAAACGCTTCCTCTCTGTCCCGCAGTGTCTCAAACCGAGTCGACCCGCAGGGCTCCCCGCCAGCGCCGCTTCGTCCATGCATCGCTGTTTCCTCATCTCCGAAATATTCTGCCTTGTCCTCGAGTTTATACAGCAGTACGACGAATCGCCCGAGGAGGGCAAATGCAAGGAGGACCATGAGCTTGGCAAGCAAACGCTCGCATCGCTTGCCCGGACGTGTCGCACATTCAGCGCACCCGCATTAGATCTGCTTTGGATGCGTCTGGACAGCCTAGATCCTTTGATCAAAGTCCTGCCAAATCGCATCTGGGCCAAAAAACATTCCCGCTTTGTCGTGCGTCTTCCAAATCCTCGTCTCTTATCCCTACTAGATCTCGTCCATATGTCACAGGTCCGGATGTTCATGGGTGATAAACATTGGTTGACATTCCGCCAATATGCGATACGCGTCCATTTTCTCCGCGGTCCTTGCCGTGGCATTCCTCCATCGGTTCAACGCAATGTCGTCACTGCCCTCGCACGGCTCCCGGAAGCTTCTCTTCCTCTTCTTCCCAACCTCACAGAACTTGTTTGGAGCGAATCGGACACGTTTAGTGTCATCGATCCGACTGTGTCTCTTATTAAGTACTTTGCAGGGCCAAGGGTGACCTCTCTCTCTCTCTTTCTCGTGTCTTGGCCGATCTATGTTTCTGCACGGGCAGTACTTGCCGATTTACCCAATCTATGTCCGAACGTGACCTCATTTACCGCCATCCCCCGCGCCACTCTCAACGATCATTCTCAAGATATCGATGACATTCTAAGCAAATGGTCTAATCTGCGAGTTCTGCGCAGCTGCGCACTTTCCCAATCCATCATGGACGAGTTCGCGTCCCGGAAAACGTTGAATACGCTCAGTGTCGAGCTTAATAGCTTTGTCACGGAGGTGTACCTCGATAAGCTCCCAACCATGATCCATACGTTTTCGCTGGAAGGAAGTAACGCCTTGTGCTGTATACGGTACCTCCAGACGTTGCAGGGGACCCCAACCCACTTCCGTCTCCACGTCGGTCTGGATCTTATTTTCCCCTCGGACATGGACGCTCTCTTCCGAATGCTTCCGACAAGGTTCGACACCACCCAGCTGCGAAATCTGACGATCTCGTTGAGGTCCTCGCACCGTCGCGCGCCACTTATGCTGCAGTTCCCACTCACGGAACCCCTCTTGGCGTCTCTGGACCCCTTCTCTGCGCTGGTCGCACTTGACTTGAATGCGTTTTGTACGTCCGAATTGGACGACGCTGCGTACGAACGGATGGCCGCAACCTGGCCGGAGTTAAGGAGTCTGAAATTGGGTGCGGCGGACGTGTCCAGAGGGAAGCCAGTAGCGAGCGTGGGGGCGGTGATCGCAGTGCTGAGGTCTTGTCCTTATCTGGAGACATTGCATATCGTGTTTGATGGGTCAATTCCGCCACCACCCCCCATGATGATGCTGGATGTGGGCAACCTGAGGGGTACACAACATGGGGAGTGGGCGGGAGGTGGCGGGGAAGGGGAAGGGGAACGAGTGGAAGAGGGCAAGAAGGAACGAGGGGCGACGGGCCGAGCCCGCACGTGGGGCATCTCGAATCAACATATCACCCAGATCCACGTTGGGCATTCGCCGATCGTGGAGGACAGGGAGGAATTGAGAGCCCTGGTATCGTGTCTGAGGTTAGTGATGCCGCGGCTGGGGAGAATTCAGTCGAGGAAAGAGCCGTTCAACATGTTCGACATGTTCGATGTGGCAGAGTCAAATGGATGGCGGACCGCGCAGCGCCTGCTGGTGGCGGGCGATACTTATAATACCTTTGAAGATTGCTGCTTGACAGTGCATCCAGCTGTTAAACCGTCGCCCGGAAAGCTATGCTGAATTAGTCATTTGAAGTTTTGAGCCTTCCTCGTGAGCACCTGCTGGATGCTGTAGCACGCGAAGCTGGCAAGCATCTAGACCGTCTGATCAGCATGTACATGTCTTTCTTCCCCTAGTGCCTTTGCAGACTCAGAACACAGGGACATGATTCGGTTGTGCACTTAGTACATTGTTCATCATACCGTTGCTAACAGTTAGATCGGTTGGAATTTGCTAAAAGATACTAGATCTACTAAAACTAATCTGCTGCAACACTTTCTAATGCTCTCGTCTGTTGGACTACGAGTGAGGTAATATACCAGAACTCATGAAGTATTGTCCTCTTGTCGCCATGACGCAAGCAACCGTGCGGCTGATTCATGGCGAATGTCTTGAACTACTTGATGTCTATCATGATGACAACAGCGGCTGATTCATGTTGACCAGGGATATACCGCATGGTGCGGCAACATAACCTCCCTCTCACACCGTCAAACGAGATATTCGCAACTTCGGGTGGATCGTCAATTTCCCTCCACTGAGGGACCAGAATCCGCCCGAAAACGGCAACACATTTATCTCGGCTGGCATCGATTGTGAATCGCATGGTGGGATAGTTGGCGCGCAGGTTCCCGCTAGAGGCGTCATGGGCCATGAGGAACCGACAGAAACCTCTCACGTGCCCGTCGTCCGAAGATTCAACGTAGCATATGTGGGTTCTGTACAAACCGGACCAATCACTGTGAACATGGGCGATGTCATGCAGGTCGATGTTCATCGGTAGGGCGGTATCGGTGGATGAGTGTTTGGGCAACGTGAGGTCAAGGCAAGAGAAGTGAAGGTTGGCGCCATCGAAGTATTGATGCAGAAGCCGAATACTTGTGGCGCCCGATACGGCATCCACGATGGAATTTCGGATGAGATGGAGCCTCAGGAGAAGGCCAGGTGCGACTCCTTCATGGGAGAGTCGGAGAACATCAGTGCCATTATGGCCTGGACGTGGATCAGCAGGAACAGTGAAAGCTTGTATGAGACTCGATGGCGCTATGGGGATCATATGATCGGCGTTGCGAAATAGACAGATAATGTGTGTTTTCGTCAACAAGATGACCCGAGGGATCCGATCAGTGAAGTGCGAGTCGGATGATACCTTGACATTGTTCTTGATAAGCATGCTCACAAGACTGGTAGCTGATGTTTGGTCACCACCTACCAGTGCCGACTTGAATTCAGGAAATCCATAGAATGATCGGGTCTCCGCATCGAAGATCAACCGTTGGCCCACGATGTATAAAAATGGTGAACGGCCACCATCAAGATACACAGGATTTCCGGACTCCTTCTTAGTAGGAACGTCCAAGGTGAGGGTGTGATGGAGAGAATCGCCGTTCACACGGAACTCGAGAAGCTTCCTAGGCGATCAAAGACATGAACATGAAATCCACGAACATTAAGAGTGAAGGATGATGCGAACCATGGCACGAGGTCATTTATGGTAGCACAAAACATAATATGCATAAGCAGTGCGCTGGTGAAGACCACGGAGCACGCATCCCACGAATGGATCGGCGACGCGGATTCCCACAAAATCTGCTGGGAGTGTAGCCCTGCGTTGGAGTCGAAGTCGTGCACCACGAACTTGCTGGATGACTCGCAGCTGATGAGCCACTTCCCGTAGATAATTCTGGATTTCGCATATCTGCTCCGTACGCTCGAGAAGTCTCCCATAGGTTGCGTCGTCCACGAATGTGCCAAGCGTTCGGATTGAACGAGCGTATGCTCGAGAAACTGGAGCGATTGGGAAGGAAACGGTCCAGGAGGGCGAGGCAACTGTGCATTCGTATACAACGTCCTCCAAATTTCATGATCGTAAGTAAGATCATAGTACTGCTTGGAAACCTGTCGAGTGTTAGCACGGGTGACGAGACTGCGCGAGTCGCAGCGCAACGGAACTGAAGATTAGATTGAAAGAAAACAGGCTTACCGCTCGCAACCGGATGACGTCTTGAGGACTAAGGAAACTTATAATGTGACAGATAACCTCCGGTGGTAGAACGCATAGTGAGGATTCCATGATCGATGACATTATGATGCAGATGGCGTTCCCCGAGTCGAACCAGGCTTGGTGGATATTGTAGTGCTTAGATAATGGCTCGAACGAGTGCAGACGAAGGATGGCACGGAATCAAGAAGGTCTAGGAGCCTACTGGACTTTTGTATTCGGCTTGCTAGATTAGTCAATCATTTTGCTCATATTAGCTAATCCAACGTGCACGATAATCGGATTGAGCCTGATCAAGCCCATAATGATGGGAACATGTTAGCGCACGCGAGCTTCATCCAACGTATCTACACACCTATTTGACACAGAATAATACACAGACTGTCCGTCAATGCGTCAACGGCCTCCAGCAAGCTGGTGTTCAGGTTACTCCGGTTTCTTCGGTGCCATGCTAAGTGCCATTTTCGTTTTCACTTCTTCTACACAACATGCGTGGCTCCTTTCTCCTCTAATTAGCAGAAGCTTTAGGAACCTGAGACTAACTGTTAGCCACCGCATTCACGCATCGATGTCTCCTTATCTCCGAAATCTTCTGCCCTATCCTCGAATTCACACAGCCTGAGCACGACGAACCACCTGCTAGTGAGGATGGGTGCGAGGAGGACCAAAAGCTCAGCAAGCGAACGCTCGCATCCCTCGTACAAACGTGCCGTGCATTCAGCTCATCGGCATTAGATCAGCTTTGGATGCGTCTCGACAGCCTTTATCTTTTGATCAAGCTCCTGCCAAGATGCATGTTGCAGTCGAAGAAATCCTCCCGGTTCATCGTCGCACTTGTACGTCTTTCCCGATTACTAACCCCTATCACCCCCCCCTGCTTCCTAATCCCGTGTGGAGCGAATTAGAATTGTCGACTGACATCGATATCGCGGTGTCCCTTGTTAAATTCTTTGTAGGGTCAAGGGTGACCTCTCTCTCGCTCTCGCGCCCTGATTGTCCAAGGAGCACCTCTGTACGGACCGTATTCTCCGATCTACCCAACCTTCATTCAAGTTCACTCTCGCCGGATTCATCGCGCCGTTCGGTCCCCGGAAACCAGCCGAACACGGGTGCGCAAGACGGGTCCCTGCCCTCTCCTTGTGGCAGAAGGAAAGCCATGTCTCTTTCCTTCCCACTGGATTTGCCTGATGCCTTACCCATCGTTCTCCCCGAGGCCTTTCTCCCCCATTGCAATCTCGTCTTGCGTTCTTTGTCGCTGTATATACTTCCCCGATGATACTGTAACCGCACCCGCCGAGCACCGATGGTAAGCCAATGTGCTCGGGGCGATATACCACGAGCAAGGCGACCCTGAGCGCGCGAACCAAGCATTCAAGCATGCCAAGTCGCTCCCCTCTCCCGCCAAGGTTTTCGCTTGGTGACGATCTCGCTCGCTCGCTCGCTCATGATCATGCATGAGCGTTCGAGCAATCACCTTGGCTCAACAGGTGTTTGGCAAGATGTATGCTCCGTTGACGCGTTCTGTGGGGGTCAGGCGAGTGCAGGAGACTAGTATCGCGATACCCTGTTTCCAGAGACAATACATGCCTTGTATCCAGAATACTGGTGAAAATGCAGACGATAGAACTGGGAGCAATCCGACACCATAATACGGAAATAAAGAAAGCGTATGATACGGGGACATAGTCCCCTATCATGATCAGTGAGGGTCTAGAGGATACCAGGACGTTTTTGTTGGTCTCCCGTCGCCCCTCACGCCTCATGTCATCTCGGCGCACATGCTTCTTCTATTGCATGCCGAGTGTCTTGAAGTTAGCTGTCCTCTAAGGCAAGTGCGTCGCCCCCCTCCAGCACCGGTGCTGTACCATCCTCCATCGCTCCGCCACGTCAGACGGCTCCTTCTTGGACCGAATCAGCCCCAACCGCGGCATCACCGATCTTAAACATGACGCCAATTCCCTCAGCCGGTCCACATTCTCCCCGATCGGTGAATGCCCGACGTGGATTTGGGTAATGTGCCGATTCGAGACGCCGCCCCATCTGTTGACCTGATTCGCCCCCGCGACTTTCTTGCTCCCCCTGACCTTGTCCACATCCGTCACAATGGGGAACGACGGAGGCGGAATTGACCCGTCGAACACGATATGCAGCGTCTGTAAATGGGGACAAAAACTCAACACCGCGATCACCGCTCCCACACTCGCCATCGGCTTCCTCTTGTACACGTTGGTCGTACCCACCTTCAATAACCGCAACTCTGGCCACATCGCCGCCATCTGCGCATACGCAGCATCGTCCAGGAACGCCGTGCAAAACGAACTCAGGTCCAGCGTGCGCAGGGCAGAGAATGCGTACAGAGATGTCAAGAGGGCCTCTGTGAGCAGCGCCGATGGTTGCACAAGTGGACAAGATGGGAAATCCGTGAGCTCAATCGTCAGGGTGCGTAATTGAGTGTTATCGAACCGCGCCGGAAGTGTTTGAAAGAGATCACCCATTTCCAACGGAGATGAATCGCCCAAGCGTATCTGGAGATGGAAACGCGTCGGGCTCCCTTGCAATGTCTCCAGGCAAAGCCGGGAACTCAAGGGGCAAGTTGCACCCAGCGTGAACGTGTGGATGCTGTCGGGGAGCATACCGAGGTATCCTGGGGTAAAGTAATCGATTTGGATGCTCAGCGTTTGCAGCGCTGGCTTGGAGGAGAGCTCTGACATGACAGGTGGGAGAATCGGCTTGGTTTGAAGAACCTGCAGGTGAGGCCACCTTCTTACGATGTCACCTATATATCGACCGTCGTTGTCATAGGGGTCATAGCCCTGGACGATGGGGGCGAATGATGTCACGTTCGGGTATAGGTTAGGTAAATCGGAGAGTACAGCCCGTACGGTGGCCCTCCACGGCCAATGAGGGAGCAAGAGCGAAAGAGAAGTCACTCTTGGCCCCGCAAAGGATTTGACAAGGGACACCGTTATGTCGACGTCAGTTGACGATTTTAATTCGTTCCACACCAACTCTGTGAGATTAGGAAGTAAGGGAGGGGAAGATTTCGGGAATCGTGCAAGGGCAGTGACGACATTGCGTTGAACCGATGGAGGAATGCCACAGCAAGGACCGCGGAGAAACCGGACGCGTACTGCATATTTATGGAACGGCGATAAATGATTCTTGCTCATGAACATTCGAACCTGTGGCAATGGAGTACTGATAGGGGTGAGGAATCGGGAAAGACGTACAAGTACGACGATGAACAGGGAGGATTTCTCCCACATGCGACTTGGCAGGAGCTTGATCAAAGGATCAAGGCTATATAGACGCATCCAAAGCTGGTCTAATGCGGGTGAGCTAAGTGCGCGGCACGTTTGGGCGAGGGATGCGAGTGTTTGCTTCCCGAGCTTGCGGTCCTCCTCGCACCCATCCTCACTGGGTGATTCGTCGTACTGCTGTGTGAATTCGAGGATGGTTCTGAGGATTGAGGAGATGAGGAGACATCGATGCATGAATGCGGTGGCGAGAAGTTAGTCTCAGGCTCCTAAAGCTTCTACATACTAATTAGAGGAGAAAGGAACCACGCGTGTTGTGTAGATGAGGTGAAAACGAAAATGGCACATAGTATGGCACCGAAGAAACCGGAGAAACCTGAAAATCAGCTTTCTGGAGGTCAACGTTGACGGACAGTCTGGCTTGGTAGACTCTGAAAGTATTTGTGTCAAATACTTAGGTGTGTAGATACTTTGGATGAAGCGCGCGTGCACTAAATGTTCCTATCACATGATCATGGCTGAGTTATCCACTAACTTCCATGCCTGGTTCGACTCGGAACGCCATCTGCATCCTAACGTTATCGATCATGGAATCCTCACTATGCATCCTACCACCGGAGGTTATCTGTCATGTTATTTGTTTCCTTTGTCCCCGAGACGTCATCCGGTTGCGAACGGTAAGCCTGTTTTCTTTCAACTAATCTTCAGTCCGTCGAGCAGTCTGATCACCTATGCTAACGCGCGGCAGGTTTCCAAGCAGTTCAATGATCTTACTTACGATCATAAAATTTGGAGGACGTTGTATATGAATGCACGGTTGCCCCGTCCCCCCGGACCGTTTCCTTCCCAAACGACCCAGTTCCTCGAGCACACGCTCGTTCAATCCGAACGCTTGGCACATTCGTGGACGACGCAACCTATGGGAGACATCTCGAGTGTAGGGAGCCGATATACGATGCACTTTCCGGTTCCTCATAAAATTATCTACGGGAAATGGCTCGTTGGCTGCGAGTCATCCAGGAAATTCGTGGTGCACGACCTCGACTCAAAAGCAGGGCCACATTCTTACCAGGTCCTGTGGGATTCTGCGTCGCCGATCTACTCGTGGGATGCATGCTCCGTGGTCTCCACCAGTGGATTGCTTATCCATGTTGTGTTTTGTACTTTCATGCATGAACTCGTGTTATGGTCCGCATCGTCCTTCATTTGTAATGTTCATGCACTCAATGTTCATGTCTTTTATCACCTAGGAAGCTTCTCGAGTTTCGTGTGAACGGCGATTCTCTCTATCACACCCTCACCTTGGACGTTCCTACAAGGGACTCCGGAAATCCTTTGGATCTCGATGGTAGCCATTCACCATTTTTATATATTGCGGGTCAACGGTTGATCTTCGATGTGGAGACCCGATCATTCTATGAATTTCCTGGATTCAACTCGACACTGGTAGGTGGTGACCAACATCGGCTACCAGTCTTGTGAGCAGCTGCTTATCGGGAACTACCTTAGGTATCATCCGACTCGCGCTTCACCGATCGGATCCCTTGGCTCCTCTTGTTGACAAAAACACACATCATCTGTCTATTTCGTGACGCCAATCTTACGGTCACTCCCATGGTCTTATCAACTCTCATACAAGCTTTCACTGTTCCCGGTGATCCAGGCCACAATGGCGTTGGTGTTCTCCGACTCTCCCATGAAGGAATTATACCTGGTTATCTCCAGAACCTCGATCTCATCCGAAATTCTATCGTGGATGCCGTTTCGGGCGCCACAAGTATTCGACTTCTGCATCAATACTTCGAGGGCGACAACCTTTACTTTTCTTCCGTCGACCTCACGTTACCCAGACATTCGTCCACCGACACTGTCCTACCGATGACCATCGACCTGCGTGACATCGCCTATGTTAACCATTGTTGGTTCGGTTTGTACAGGAACCACAGACGCTATGTCGAATACTCGGACGACGGGCACGCGAGAGGTTTCTGGCGGTTCTACGTGCCACATGGCGTCCCTATGAACCTGCACCCTAGCCATTCCATCATGCGTTTCACAATCGATGCCAGCCGAGATAAATGTGTGGCTGTTCTCGGACGAATTCTGCACCCTCAGTGGAGGGAAATTGACGATCCTTCTTGGTCTACACATGTCTTGTTCGACGGTGTGAGAGGGCGGTTGTATTATGACACTCTTGTCGTTAACATCAAGTAGCTCAAGACTTCGGTATGGGTCAGCTGTATGGTTATTTGCGTCATAGCCACAAGGGGGTGAAATGCAGTAGACGTACTTGCTGTCTTCGAGGTTCTGTTTTTGTTTATCTGCAGTTCCTGTTCTAGACACTCTTGACGGTAATACTCCCTCGTTTATTTCCTTGGTCAGACATATAGCTTGCGTGTTATGGCTGCAATATACTCCACTATCCCCGCTTCAGACGGTCTTGATTCCAGGGCAAGGCATCGTCGTGTTACAAAACTAATTCTTGGATGCAATCTCGCATGCGTACTACTCCTGTTTCTAGTCTAGCCCAACCTTACAACTCAGATGATAGGTTCTGAAACAGATACCAACGGATCAGCACCGACAGACGACGATTCGAGCCAAGCGAGTGTACCTTTGGTAGGTACATGGTCGCCTTGACCTCCACGATGTTTGGTGTCAAACTCTGTTGCACAGAGGTCGGTATGCATCGTTTACTTTGAATGAACGGACGTACGTGCTGGATCACGCGTGGCTACGCCAGCGCGCCTGTTCGCCCCAGGTTCCTTGTCGGCGCCCTTGGACAACCGTTTGAGCTCACGTTTTGTGAGTTCGTCGTCTGGGATCTTCTGGATAGCTTCTGGGGGAAATGAATCGACAGGCTTGTCGCCGACGAAGTTCTGAGTGACCATGGCGTGCGCAAAAGTTGAGATGATGGTGGGCTGAGTCACAGGTGGGTTTTGAAATACATGGTGGAATAGTGACATCATCGCTCTGTCATCCAACGTACAGTAACTCTAAAGACAAGCTTCAACTCTTTGTTCTATTCACAGCGTGATCAGATCTGAAACCCAACCATGTCAAGCTCGATTCAACATGGTGACGAGTAACCCAACCTTCCATTTCGTTTGGCTGCTCTTTCCCTGGACCCTTGTTCTCGTGCTTGCTCTCCACGGCTAATACATCCCTTCAGTGAATATTTGGCAAGATCGATAGCGGCGTACCCCAAAACTCGCGGGCGCTGCCCTCGACGTTTTTCGCCGCAGCCTGCTCCAAAGGACCATCGCGTTCTAAACCCTGCGCTTCCCGTTTGTGAAGCGCCTCGTGTGCAGCCTGTTTGGCCTCTTTCACAACGTCAAGGGTGTCTTGTGCTTTGGACATGATGAGATGGTTGACAAAGAGTACGAACGGAGGTCTTTTATAGTGCATTTGAGCAATGACATCATGCCGAAAGGGACCCTGGTCCGAGCACGAGCGCCAATGGAACGTGTGAACGACGACCCTTGAGCGTGGCACTCAGCTTTGCTTCCGACGGGATCATGTCGCCCCTCCAAAAACGACGGAAAACCGACCAGCCTCCGCGCGCACCCTGTTGCTCGCCGCCCTCCCCCGCCGACCTGGAATGCACAGAGTCCAGCGCGTGCGCAGTCGTAGCCCATCCCTCTCCCACATCCCACGCTGACCGAAAACCACAGGTCCCGAGATTTTGTCCCAAGGGCCGGCAAACCCTTGCTTTCCATTCCCCACTGCCTCAAGCCCAATCGACCCGCAAAGGCCCCCGCCGCGTCCATCCATCGCGCTCTCCTCGTCTCGGAAATCCTCTCCTTAATTCTCGATTGTATACGCCGCTTCGACGAGTCGCCCGAGTCTGAAAAATGGGATCGCACCTCGGGCAAACGCACCCTCGCATCGCTCGCCCGAACGTGTCGCACTCTGAGTGCACCCGCGTTGGATGCCCTCTGGATGCGTCTAGACAGTCTCGATCCGCTGATAAAAGTCTTGCCACGTCGCATGTGGGCAAAGAAACACTATCCCTTTGTTGTGCGTCCCATGGATGCTCCTCGCATGCTCACCACACAATCATTCTCCGTAGGTCCGGATGTTCATGGGTGAGAAACAGTGGGCGACGTTTCGCAGATACGCAGAGCGCGTCAGGTTCGTCCGTGGCCCCTGTTGGCGTGTGTCTGCAACGGTCCAACACAACGTCATCGCTGCCCTCGCCCGATACCCGAAAGCGTCGCTTCCCCTGCTTCCGAATCTCACCGAACTCGTATGGAGCGAACTCAAGATGTCTAACCTAATCGATCCCAGCGTGTCGCTTCTCAAATATTTCGCAGGTCCAGGCGTGACCACTGTCTCGCTCTTCCTGATCTGCTGGCCTAACCATGTCTCCTCCGAGCTCGCCGTTCTCACTGATCTCCCCATCCTCTGTCCCAACGTCACCTCCTTCACCGCATCCTTCCCGCGCTCCTCGTACAGCGATCACTCGCACGAAATTGGTGACATCGTCCGACAATGGCCGCACCTCCGCGTCTTGCGCAGCTGTGCACTTTCCCAACCAGTTATGGATACACTCACGTCTAGACAGACACTCGACACCCTTAGCATCGAGCTCAACAATTCGAGTACGGCGCTGTACGTCGGTCAACTTCCATCACACGTCCACACGTGGTCGCTCGGCGGCAACAGCGCCGCCCTCTGTCTGCGATATCTCGAGACCATCCAAGGCAGTCCAACGGGTTTCCATCTACGGATCGGCGCAGACGATTCGACGACAGCGGATATGGATGCGTTGGTGGGGGTGTTGCCGACCCGGTTAGACAAGACCCGGTTACGCACGCTCACGATCGAGTTGACGTCGTCGTATTGGAGCACCCCCGCGAGCGACTCCTTTTCCCTCTCGTCTTCCCTCCTGTCTGCGCTCGCTTCCTTTCCCTCGTTGAGGGAGTTGGACGTGAGCACGTATTGTGCGGCCGAGGTGGATGATAAGGGCTACCAGACGTGGATAGCGTGGTTGAGTGGGTTGACGAGTCTAAAGGTGGGGGTGGCGGATGTGTCCAAGGCGAGGCCGCTCGCGAGTCTGGGGGCGGTGTTGACGGTGTTGAGGGCGTGTCCACAGTTGGAGACGCTGTGGATCGTGTTTGATGGGTCTTTGGGGTTGCCGTCCGTGGACGACAAGGGAAAGCGACTGGGGGAGATCGAGGTGGAAAGGGAAGACAGAGACGAAAACGAATGGGGCGTGACGAATCACCGCATTACCCACATCCGCGTCGGACATTCGCCACTTGGGGATGACGACAAGGAGTTGGAAACTCTCGCGAGGTGTTTGAAGGTGGTGATGCCGCGATTAGAAAAGATCCGGGCGGACAGGTATCCGTCCGAGGTGTATGCGCGGTGGGGGAGGGTACAGGAGATGTTGGTGCGGAGGTGAAGAGTGTATATATGTGTCTTTTTGTTTCTTTCGTTCCTTGCTTGAATCGTTGGCGATGATATGCGTTCCAAGTTTTCCTTTTCCTTTCTTTCTTTTTCATTGGTCCCCGGTGCCATCTAGATACATACTGTAACTTATGCGTGTTGTACAGATAGTGTGTATCGTATATCAGCGTCCAAATCGCCATACGTAGGGTGAGTAGCTCCACTGTCTTCATCGCCTTGCACTCCGTCGACATCGGCCGCAGGGCCAATCTTCGCATTGATGCTCATATCGATGGTCTGGTCTGGTGTGGCACATTGATTCGTGGGGTGGTGTCACTCTTTACTCTCATTCATAGTTTGCCAATGTGCTCCGTTCGCAATGGTACCTGTGTTTTGTCTGGACACCAGCGCAATGAACACCCGTCGCGCCCTCTACTCAGTTTCAACACCATTTCTGTGCGCGCAAGTAAGACTCGGAGTTGGTATGCAAACGGTCCGGCTGGTGGTCCATATACATATATTATCGCACTCGAAGTTCGGGCTTGCCACTTTTATACGGTCGACATCATATGATCGGCTTCTTATATGTATCACGCAATTGTCAATAACTCGCGATTGTTACACACTCTTCACTATCCAAAGACGACGGCGACACAGTACACACTTCACTCATCAAAACTGACCACTAGTACACTCTTCGACTCCCTCCAAGGCTGCCTCGTTCACAACCCTAGTACTTGGTAGCAGAACGCTTCTACTTGCGCTTCTCCAAGGCCTGCTCATCGACAATGTCGGAGGCTGCATCGAACCATGAGAGACCACTAAACCAAAACTACAAAGGGTGTCACCGAGATCAAGCTTGCACGGTAGCGGGACATACAGTAACGTTCGCAGCAGTAGCCATTGTTTGCTCTTTGACAATGTCGGAGGCTTGCACAATCCAAAAGCCTTGGCCAGCCCAATTCTGAGAAGGGTGTCAGCGGGATTAAGCTTCCACGATAGCAGGACATACAGGATAGTTTGCGGTGGTAGGCATCGTGTGTGGATATAGCAGGAAAGGCAGTGCTGTTGCTAAAGAACTGCTGAATTCAAGTCCGTTTTTATATCCCTTGGTGGTTCAAACAAACCATCACACTGATGTATGGGCACACCTGTCGATGGGCCGAGTAGTGGCGTCCTTGATCGCACTAGAAGCCTGACATACTGTCAGCGGTCAGCGGCCGCTCTGTACCAACATCCGACTAAATCCTTGCCCTTCCGAATAAAGGAAACCATGCTGCAACACTTGTTCGGGTCGCTTAGAAGGCCGCATCAGTCAGCTTTATTATTAATCTGTAGTATATTAGTGAGAGAGCGTAATAAAACTGTTGGAGGAATGGAGGAAATGAAACCTACGATGCGGGGGCATTGATCGGATCCCAGTGGAATAGGACTGGGAAACCATGTGACGGTAATTGGGGCGGATAAATACGTCGTAGGACCACTTGCATGTCCCGAACATGATAAAAGGAGGTAGGTTGGGCGTAATCCAGCACGATTTGAACGGAGATGACGTTCGCAGGCGACAGTCTGACGAGAGGGTTATCTCCAATGTGACACATGCACTAGCTCGCCAACAGTATTATTGACTCGGGAAGTGCCGCCTGGCGTCGGCGAACTCTTGCTCGACGCTCAGGCTCGTCGAAAGGGACATAATGAATTGATAATAAAAGAGAACGTTCGTAGACTTAGCTCTGGAGTAGTTAGAACGTGATTATGGGAGGTCAAAGAAAGAGAGAATCACACTGATTTATGGTCGCACCTGTTGATGAGCCGTGTAGTGGCATCCTTGATCCCACTATAACCTGACATATCATCAGCAGTCACCGGCCGCTCAAGTACCAACATCCGACTAGGCTCTGGCATTCCCTAATAACAGAAACCGTTCAGCAACACACTCTTTCGGGTCACTTAGAAGGCCCGGATCAGTCAACTTGAATGAGAGCGCACATTGAATAAAACCTTCGGAAGGAAATGAAACTTACGACGCGGGGTAATGATTGGAAAACATGTGACGGTAATTGGGGTGAATAATTACATCGTGCGTCCACTTGCATGTACCGAACATGATAAAAGGAGGTAGTATGGGCGCAATCCAGGGTGATTTGAACGGCGATGAGCATTGATTTCGTGGTAATGGCTGGTGAGGAGATAGCTGCACAAACATGAGAAAAGCGAGTGATACGATCTTCCACTTACACCACTTCCAGTGAACATTGTTAGTGGGCTTGAGGGTTGCGAGGCGCTCGAAAACTTGACACCAAAGAATGGCTTCACTCGCAGCGCAGTCGTGATAGTCGAAGTCGAAAGTAAGGAATGTAGAATCAGATTTACTCTGACGAAGTAGTGCGAGTGCCCTGGCGATGTACCCTGTTGACGACGGCTGAATGATGAGGGACTTGCGCACAGTCGGGTGAAAAGAGGAGCCGAAAGTTGAAGACGAAACTTACCTTTTCGGCATCGTTGAGCGCCGCATCCCGTTTCTGCAACCGCGCTCGCACAAGACCACGATTAGCATGTGTGTGGCGCTCAGAAATTGCAATAGAGACGGGAGTTCTCGACAGGGACATTTCAGCGTTCACCAGGTCATCATTAATCCACGCTTTGAATCCCTCATAATGGGTTTAGTTGAGTAGGAGCTGAGACGTAGGCTGCAAAGAATTAGGTCAAATTCGAGTAGCCGATGAGGATAGAAAGGATGTAATGGAGGGGAAGAACATCCCTGAGAGCGTAAATTGTGATCTTCCCATCGTTTCTGCCAAATGCAAGATAATTACTGTCAGGCGACAGCGCAATGGGGCCAGCATATAGCACTGGGGAACTTGATGATGGGACCGATCCGGCAAAGCGAAGTAGTGTCCCAAAACATAAGTTGGGTGTCGTCGCAGCATGTGATAACCTTAAGTGCCATTCGGTGGGAGAGAGCAATAGGACACCTCGGGGTTGAGGGAAGAGACATACAGACCATTCAGATTCCAGAGCGCACCTGGGACGTTGGTACGCGAGTCGCGCATACGCCGATGTTGGATACCCTTTGACACTCAAGCTTTGAAGGAGAGAGCAACGTACTTGGACACTCGCAACTGAGTAACATATCGTTTACAAGTTTCACCAAAGTTGACCCCCTGGGACTATTTTCGGGCATCACGATAAAAAGCGTGCCGATGGTCTGGAGATATTGTAGGCAGTGCGAGATGCTATTCGTGGTGACTCTGGAGTCTGTGTGACCACGTGTGGATGAGAGAGTTTACCAACGTCGAGGCTGAGTTTGATGCGGAGTGTGCAGCTGAGCGCAGAGGTGGTTCACAGACGATATCACCTATGTCGTCAAAATGAAAGTTGGAAGGGAGAGGTCAGGTCATGTTCATACAGGCCGCAGAAAATTTGGTGAAGGACCATGTCTGGCAACTCCAACATCCGTGATTCCGTGTTGGCAGCTGGGTGACTGCTGCATCACAGCCTACGCCGACTCATCACTCTTGCTAGCAGCAATGCAGCATCGATCATGTGTTCGCGCTTGCACCTGGCTCGGATCTGGAGTTCCTCACTGCGGTGGTGAAGACATGCACAACCTCTTGAGTCTTGACTAACCCCATGTCCTCACGACGTGTCAACTTTGAGCGCCCATTCACCACCACTCCCAAGGCCACCGTATTCTTCAACCATATAAACACCACCACTGGCGCATCAGAGCGACCACCACTGACATTGATGCCAAGGGGTAGATGCTTAATATCGAGACGTTGAGGGATACTATCCTCCAAGCCGGCGCGCAGGCTCACTGGATCGCTTACCCAGAGGATCGCGAACATATCTGTAGCATGTCCGTCAACACGATGGGCGTTCGTCCCTGGAACCAACCACAGCTCAAACAAACCAGAGTAATCACGTTCGACCCTGTTGAGTTCTGGAAGAAAACCAGGTGTATAGTCCCTCTTGGCCTTTGGTAACTTTGTTCAGCGAGTGCGCGGCGGCCCATAAATTTTCTTAGAATGGATCAATTGTTCTGCTGGTCCCCTTGGTCTCCTAGCGATCTTGGAATTGTTTCTCGTGTTTTCGCCTAGAATGATGGGCTATGGCTGATACTTAGAAGAGTTCTGTTCGACTTTGAAAAAAAATTATTATAGCTTCTGTTATGACGTTTTGCATATGTAACGAGTTTTGATCCCAGCAATCGAGGGTTATCGATGACTCCATCATTCAAGGTGTGATGTTTATTTTTATTGGATCCACGAAGGGTTATAATATTGTTCTTCAGCATCATCTACTTCTCTCGTGCTTGTGTAGCTTTCTGCTCGCCAGAAATATGAAGGTCTCGCTATCAAGAGGCTGGCTTTAAGCGACGCACGACCATAGCTAAACACAGATCGCGACCCCAAATCAGGTGAGCTGCTCGGTTTCCCCGTTCTGTCAACGCTGTTGCTCACCCTCGGCAAAGATTCTATTCAAAGTACCCTTTTTTGTCACGAAATCAATGCTCAGATCTCCATTCAAATCGTGCTGGATTGCGCCCATATTACCTCCTTTTATCACGTTCAGTACATGCGAGTACAACGTAATTATCCACCCCAATTACTGTCACATGTTTTCCCAGTCCTATTCCACTGGGATCCGATCAATGCCCCCGCATCGTAAGCTTCGTTTCTTCCATTCCTACAAAGGTTTTATTGAGTCCTCTCATTGACTGATGCTCTCTAAGCGACCCGACAAAGTGCCCTGCAGCATGGTTTCCTTTATTAGGGAAGGCCAGGACTTAGTCGGATGTTGGAACAGAGCCTGTGACCGCTGACGGTATGTCAGGCTTCTAGTGCAATCAAGGACGCCACTACTCGGCCCATCAACATGTGCGCCCCGTAAGTGAGTGTGATGGTTTGTTTGAACCACGAAGGGTTATAAAAACGGACCTGGAGTCGATCTGAATACAACAGTCCTTTAGCAACAGCACTGTCTTTCGCCCACTATATCCACTCAATGCCTACCACTGAGAACAGTCCCGTATGTCCTGCTATCGTGGAAGCTTCATCATGATGACACCCTTTTTAGTATTGGGCTATCCGCAATTACGAATGGGCCAAACGAGCCTCCGACATTGTCACTGAGCAAACAATGCCTACCTCTGCGAACGTCATTGTATGTCCTGCTTTCGTGGAAGCTTAATCTCGATGACACTCTTTTTAGCTTTGGCCTCCTCACACGGGTATCTATTGGTTCACTGGAGCCTCCGACATAGTCGATGAGCAGGCCTTGGAGGAGCGCATCTAGAAGAGTTCTACTACCACTAGGGTTGTGAACGAGCCAGCCTTAAGTGTGTATTGTGTCGCCGTCGTCTCTGTATAGTGAAGAGTGTGCAACAATTGCAAGATATTCACATTTCCAGATATCAGAAGAATCATATCTCGACCGTATAAAACGCGGCAAGCCCGAAGTTGACTCGTATACGTACCACAACATATGCATATGGATCGCTAGCCGAGGGCAGAGTCACGCTGTACATTTGCATACTGCTTCTTCGTTGCGTGCACACAATTGGTAAAACTCAAGGGGTTCACTGCGCTGGTGTCCGGAACAAACACAGGTGCATGGGGTGACACCACCCTTTACTCAGTACATATTTATATTCAGACCCGTTCATAGTTCTCCAATGCTCTGTGCACAATGGCACGCGGACGAATTGATGTGGCACACCAGACCAGTCCTGGAAGATTGTCCGTACGGCCAATGTCGATGGCGTGCAAGGTAACAAAGACAGTGGCATTTTTCCAGATCTCGAGAGTCGAATGTGATTCCCCTGCTTTGTCTGGACTGTGGCTAGTTCCAGGGCCATCGCAGGATAGAGCCCATGGCACCAAATCCCCTGCAAGTTACATTACAGGGCAGTTCATCAAACTAGCCCCACGCGTTGCACACGACATCGTGGATTCTCGAAGATGGTCAGCTCAAACGTTATGAGTCGAATGCATATGACCCATCTTAGAAGTCCAGTGTCTCGAGGAATCAGTGGAAATGGAAATCTTTTAGTCCGAAGTCGAGCATAGGGCCAACATAGTTTTATAAGTGCCTCCACAGGTACACTGACCTAAACGAAAAGGTCCTTGGATCCCTCAGGAGTAAAACAACCCGAACGGGTACGCGCCGCCCAGGAGTCTTGGTTTTCTGGGGTCGTGTTCGAGCCCCGGCAAGTATCAGATAGTAAGCACCAGGTTGTTGGAAATTGGAGCGTTGGTTGAGATGCTTGTCTTCTATAGAACCACGCAAATGTCAGAAGAAAGAGATGGCTGTTCCCTGACACTTTGAGCCCACAGAATCCATGCGGGTGTACCACCGACATGAAGCGTATGTTCCCCTTCTGGAATAAGAGGGAGTTGTGACGATGGTCACCGGAATAGCGATCGAAATCCAAACTCGAACGAGAACCTGCGGAGAAGGGAATCGTGAGTGGACCAACGGCTCTGCAAGGCAGCGGCTTCGACAATAAAAAAATGAGCAAAAATTGTAATGGGCTGACCGTGTTCAAAAGGAGTTGTAGTCAGGATGGGAGAGCGCAATGTCTCTATATATATGGTTGATCGACGTGTCTTCGTCAGCATCGTCAGACGGGTTTGTACTACTTGCACATCTTCTACATCGCGACTCCTTAGAAGAGTGGGAACGACTGTCCTCCTACCTAAGGGGCGGCCTACGGGAGACTAGGCCCAGAGTGTGATTCACACGCTTCAATAAGGCTGGAAGCGCTGGCGAGGTGCTTGAGGGCGGTCTGCGATTGGAAAGAATCCAGCAGTACGTGCGGTGGGGGAGGGTACAGGAGATGTTGGCGGGGATGTGTCGAGCGTATATGCATTTTTTTTTGTTTGTTTCGTTCTTTGGTGGATTCATCGGTGATGATATCCATTCCGAGTTTGTTTGTTTTTTGATTGGTCGCGCCAAACTGTAACTTACACGTGTTGTTCAGACAGTGTGTATCGTCTATCAGCGATTGCTTCGTCCACATCGCCACGTGCGCAGGGCAGCTCATTTCTATTAGATCGATGACCAACAGAGCGTCCGGACGTGGTTTCGACAGAGGACGGGGTCGCGGAAGTGGAAGCGGTCGGGGATCTCCCGATGCCAATCGTGGACGTGGAGGAACCCCTGCATCGTTTCGGGGTGGTGACCGTGGTGGTGGCAGAAGATTTCTGAGTCGTGGCGGCCCGCCGGCGAGGGGACGCGGCCGAGCAAGGTATGCGATTCAAGGCGCTCGACTGTGCCCGGTAAACCTTTGGTCCTCAGCATCTTCATGCACGGTCAACCAGCGGACATCGACCCGCGTATCGCGGACGACTAGGACAAGTTGCTCGTCCGAGACTCCTTCAAGTTTCCGGCCGAGGCTGGCCTGCCGTTCCGTCCAGACTTTGGAACAGACGGAAGGGAAATCAAACTTCGCACCAACTTTTTTCCAGTGCGGGTTCCCCAAGGTCTCAAGTTGTATGCGTACGACGTCGCGACCATCCCTGCCGCCATTCTGCGTCGCATGAAAAACCGCATTTTATAACTTGCCGAACGGACGACCGCGTGGACACAGGCTGGGATGAACCTTCCAGGCAGAGTAGCGCACGACGGTTATACAAGGCTCGTCGCTGTCTACCCGTTGCCACACCCCCTGACTATCGAGGTCCCGTACTATGACGAAGACAAAAGCGGTCCACGGCAGGGTGGCAGAACATACACGCTCACGATCACATTCGTGCAAGAGATCGATACTGGGAACCTCGCGAGGTGCCTTGCGTTTGCCATTCGGAATTGTGAAACGTCCTGACTGACGCGCATACATATGCACTCGATCAGCTACCTAGCGGGTCAAACGCAGTATCGCTACTACGATGTATCGCACGTCATCGTTGCCCTGAACGTCCTCCTCACGTCTCTCCCGAAAAAGATGAGTATCGTCGCCGGACAAAATCGGTATTTTGCCCGCCCTATTGCTGAGCCGTTCAGACTGGGCGGTGGTATCGAAGCGTGGAAAGGCATCTGCGTATCCATGCGGCCGGTGTACAAACAGCTGATGATCAACGCCGACGTCTGCAAGGCGCCCTTTTACACACCTGGCAATCTGGTGTTTGCGATGATTGCATTCCGGGATTCTTCGTTTGGTGCACGGATGGACGTCTTTTTCCGGGGCATCCGAATCGAGGTGACCCATCTTGGACATTGGAAGATCGTCAGGGGCTTTTTGTCCCACACTGCAAGGACATATTCGTTTGACACACCAGAGTATGGGCATATTACCGTGGAAGAGTACTTTAGGCAGAGTAAGCTCGCCTGTATCTCCGTTCGGTCGTGTTCTTTGATTCAATCATTTTCTCCCCAGAATACAACTCTGCAGTACCCTGATCTGCAGCTTGTTGATGTCGGCGGGCAGACGGCAAACTACTTTCCTGCCGAACTTTGCGACATACTTCCCGGTCAGCCCTGCCATCGAGCACTTACCGGACAACAAGCTGTGATCATGTCCGCCGTAGCGCGTCGACCCCCAAACGTGAACGGAGAGACAATCGTCAATCAGTTTCGTCACCAGCTCGGACTGGACGTGATCAGGCCAGAACTACAATTCCTTGGTATCACCCTTGGTCCAGCCATGGCCGTCATCAGATTGGCTGAGGTGCTCGTGACTCGGTCTCCCTGGACGATGTACTCATGTTTGTACTGGTTGCGTTTGGTCTCTCTGGCGATGTTGAAGGATACCGTGGTTTCGCTCCCGTCCACTACCCCGATCCCATGGGCCGGTAATTTGGCTGGTGAGGGAAAACCAAGAGGGAAAGTGGAACGGGGCCTATATAGGCTGCGTCGGAGACATAGAATTCCAATGGGCAAGAATCGAGTGGTGGGCACGAAGCGGGGGTTCGTTGGGGCGTTGAGGACTCGAACCCATCATTTCTTGAAACGTGCGAGTCACACACTCTGTGCTAGAGTCCAAAAACGCAAAGAAGTGGGCCACAAAGCGGGGTGTGTCAATTGGGGAATGAGCGAATGTGGCCAATGGTGAACACTGGGACAGTGTTGGGGGGGTAGAGTGGGTTCGACCACACTATGATCATTGCCGTAATGGGAATCATGAATCAACGCAGAAGACACGAGGTGATTGCGCCCAATAGGTCTATTTTTGAGAAGATATAAAGTGTACCATAGCTGGACGTACTGTGGACACACCACCAATTCTGGGCTGTCTGAAACGATGATGTGTACGTCCCTCTGGTGAGATGGGACGAAACTGTGATGTTCACCGTCAAGGAAAGCGATTGAAATCCAAACCGAAAACAAGAACGAAGAGGTGTGGGGGGTCGCCTTCAGCCGCGACGAAAGGCAGATCTTGGGTGGCAGCTACTCTGGAGGGTGGTTTCGACGATGGCAAGTCGAAGACGGCAGGGAGGCGGGAACCGTTCCCTACGCGCCGATGGGACCTTTCTTGGTAGCAGCGACTTCCAAGGATGGACGGTGGATAGTGCACGCCGATGGACAGGTAGTGGTGGTGAGGACCGCAACGACATGGCAACAAGTGCTCAGAGTGAGAGAGCACCCTGGTAGGGTTGACGGGATTGATGTTTCTCCAGATTCGACGCGGTTCGCTTCGGTATCGTCCGACGGGAGCTTGGGCGTCTTCAGCATCACCACTGGAGAGAGACTCCTTGGCCCGATTCAGCACGGTGAATGGCTAACTGCGGTCAAGTTCTCTCCAAGCGGCGAGTATATCGCCATTGCCAGTAGCTCGGGTCGTGTCCGAGTCTGGAATGCAAACACTGGCAGTCGGTTGTCCGAGATCGTCAGGCAGGCTGGGGCCAACTGGTCACACGCTCCCTTGGCCTGGTCAAGCGACAGCAAACGTCTTTTCTTTGTCACACCGAACGGCAAGGTAACCTGTCATGACATATCCACATCCAATGTCATTCGAGAGTGGCTTCTTCTAATCAACGAGCCCGGCTATTGCTCTCTTGCAACTAACGGAAGATTCATTGCGTGCTCCACACCTATTTCGCTCTCGTTTTGGGACACCTCTTTGTACTCCCGGATCGGTTTTCCCATCCAAGTCGAGGGTGGAATTTACGGCGTTGCTCTATCATCCGACGACAGCTACTTTGCATGTGGGGGACGCGGGAAAATTATACTTTACACTCTCAGTGACGGGAATATTCTCCCCAAGGATATCTTGCTTGATGCTAGTATTCAATCGCATTCCCTGCTCGAATATGGTCTGACTTTTCGCAGGCTACCTCTCGCCTCCCACTCATGCAAGTGAGCGATGCCGTGTTCAAACCATGGATCGAAGATAACTTGAAGAGCGCCGAGGCTATACTGTCACGAGAAATCGGTGATCGTAGCCCCCACGCACTCGCCAGTCGTGCTCTTGTGCGCACACATTTGAAACAATGGGACACGGCGATCGAGGATGCGAAAAAGGTACCTTCTCTCTCCCTGTTTTCGAGTTCCGCATGTTCACCCATCGCATCTTAGTCACTCGCCATCAGCCCGTCACCCATAGCTCACATCGCACACGCTGTCGCACTGCTTGGCCAAAACGAAAAGAGGCGTGCACTCCAAATTTTTGATCTCGCCTTTTGCCACTGCGATGCAACCGAGAACAGATTTATCTTGCTTAAAAGGGTATGTATCCTGTTCCATCGAACCTCCTTCCCGACTGGCCTCATCTCGCACAGGCCGTCCTCTTGTTTGTATCCGGAGAACACAAAGACCCAGTAGCGCGTGTCAATGACCTCATTGCCGTTGCAGACGACAGTGAACAGTACAACTTGCATCAAGTATGTGCTATAATCCAATGACAACCGGTTAACCTCACCGCTGATATTTTCAAAGGTCCTCGGAACTATGTACCGAAAGAAAGGCGATGTCCGGCGCGCAAATCAATCCTTCGACCGCGCGGTATCTTTTTCCTCCACCCGCAGAGGCCTTCATCTAGTCACGATTTCACTCGTAAGCAATGCCTGCACGACGACGATGCTTGCTCATTTTTTAAAAAGATATTTGGCGACGACTTTGACGGACCCGAAATCGATAGGCTACGCCTCGGTGGGAATCCGCCGCCGCAGGGCATATCCTGAAGGTTTTCTTCTTTTCAAAATGGCGGGCATCTTGACGGGTAATGCAGATCCCGTAATCACTGGCACGACAATTCCCGTTCCCGAATATGTTGTATGCGCCATGCAGATATCCAGTATTCCTCCCGAATGAAGCTCATGTTTGACGCCATGTGAAGCCAAGCGAGTATTCTTGTCCTTCCTTCGCCCACGGATAAAGGGACGCGGCGAGTGTCTTGGCTACTAGACCTAATCCAACAAGCGTCGACCGAGTGCACGCCGTTGTGCCTTTCCGGAATTGACTGGGGCGAACAGTTGAAGTGGTCAGAGTCAAAGCGGGCCCGCTTGGGCTCACGTTATCTGATGTAGTGGATCCCGGGACCATCCACATAATCAATGGGTCACCACCGGACAGAAGCTCCTGTCCGGGCCCGCTCCGGCACGGCAACTTGAAGGTCTGTGGACTCAAATTGTCGCCAAGCGCGGGGAGGGCGACGCTGGCCCACAGTTCGTCTGCATACGTTTTGACCACCTTAACTCGCCAGTTGACAGTCACTGTTGTGCTCGACAGCCAGCGAGTGAACGATCAAGGAACACGATAGTTGCGAATCAATCTATATCGATAAGAAATGTTCATATACAAAGCGAGCGTGAGTGGACATACGCAGACTTGTTCCCCAACCGCATCTGAAGCACAGGAACATCTGCTGGTTGAAACACTAATTTTGCTTACGATGTCTACGATTGGTGCATACCTGATGGACAGGGTCAAAGTACAATGTTGACCGTTCGCGAAGGTCATGCATCGAAAACGATCAAGACTGATTGCGAAGATGCACACCCCGTCTCGGTCACCTTCACGTGTAATAAAAGGGAAACCGTGAGCGGCGAGCGATGCTCCAACAGGGCGGGAGGGAGGTTTCGGCAATTCCCGGTCGGACACGATCGATGGTTTCGATAGTGCTGTTGTGTCCAAAGATGGCCAGTAGATCACGGGTAGCTGGGAAAGGTGAGGAACACGACGACGAACAAAGTGGTCGAAACAGACGAGCACACTTTGTGGGTGCATACGATCGATGTGTCAAGACAGTGCTCAGTAACTATGTATAACATATACAAGGCAAGCCTTATTAGAGAAAGCGAATACTGCAGGATAAAATTGCATAGTGTCCGTATGATGCAATGAATCGTGATTAATGTGATTAGTAGGTGGCTTACCACGCGTGTAATCTGTAACGCTGACGTCCAAAGAGGTGAGCCAGTGCGATGAGAAGAAAGTTCCTGTAATATAATACTATAGTAGTACGAGAGGACGAGCGATTGTGAATGAATGTCAAAGCATGACCACGTTTAAAGAATTAAAGGATATCTAGGGTACGTATCTTGTCCACGAGATAGTGCGGCGAAACTTCCTTGCGTATGCGTACGACGATCGGATTGTCCGTCGCAACCCGCTTGTATTCCCGGGACGAATGTGGTGCAAGAAGCAGCGCACCAAAAGGCTGTCTGAGACGGGCGAACAACCGCAATGCACGGGTTGTTTTGTCGAGCGGAGAGGGAAGCTGCAACGCTTGTACAACAGGTGGCAACGATATTCTCCCTGGATTCCTGCCAGGAACGGGGGGTTCGGTATCGCAGGTGACGTGTAGCGAGAAAGACTCCACGTCGTCAGCGATCATATCTTCGTGTGGAAGGACGGGATCAAAGAGAGACTGAAGCCATGGATGCACGAGCACCAAATTTGTCAAGCCGGCCAAGCCATCCGACGTCCTAATCTCAACCTCCCCAAGCGCAGATGCCGTGGCACGGTAAACGCGCACAGAAGAGTCGTCCCTCGCGGTGAACGGCCCGCTAACCGTCCTCAGCAGAAAAACGATGCACGACAAGCTTAGGCGGCGACTGACAACGCGCGGCGTTGGAAGAATGACAAGACGATTGTATAACTCCATAGCGGAATCGTGAAGTGTCGAGGACGTCTCCAGTTCGGACAGCAGAGTTTCCATCTCGTCGTCTGGGATGGGCGACGGCACGTGTGGTGACAATGGTTCGCGGTAAACGGTGATCTCCGCAGGGAGACAGCTATTATAGTCCGATGCCTTCCCTGTCCAGGCCAGGATTGTGGCGTCCCCGGAACGCGTGAGGATCTCCTGTAAGAGACGGCCGAGCGCACGCCGTTGTCCTTCGCCATACGTAACTGGGATAGAGACATCGAATATTCCGAACAGCGAGTAAGCGATGTCTTCTTGCTTCGTAGCATAGCGAGTTGAAGCAAGGCGGAGCTTCTGCCGGACGTTCTCTGATCCAGGACGCAAAGAGAGAAGTTCCTTCGCATCAATCCCAGTTGCGAGTGCCATCTCTCGCATGATGACAGGGCATTCTTTGTGATTGAAAGTGTCCTCATGAGGGAAATAAGGTTTCCAGTCTTCAGTATAGAACCGAATGACCTTAGATGCGAAGAATTCTTGGAGGGTCCAGGCACGGGTATTCCACAGACTTGCCTCCAGAGCTCCGAGCTCCGAGTCGGATAATACACCCTTGAGATGAACGACGGTGAGAGAAGATTCGTGATACCATTGGAACATCGAAGTGAGGGATTCTTGTAATGCTGCACCGTCCGTTTTGTTGATGCAACAGGTGTCGCTCCACGCCCAGCGAAAACCTGCTTCCCGAACTATCGTGCAGAACATCAGCAACTTCATGATCTTGGGTGATTCTGCGAGGTCGTGTACTGATCCATGCAGGATATCATGATAGAGAGGTTCATCTCCTTCCCACGTGTGGGAGAACGTAGCGTATCGGAAATATTCTTGCACTGCCTGACTGATACCAGCATTGTCGATCTGTAAAACCATCGATGAAACGAGCTGTTTGAACTTTGGATCCGTTTCAAACATGCGTATCCGCTCTTGTTCGTCACAGAGATGTCCATTCTTGGTGTCGATGAGGATGAGCGGAAAATCACGTTGGGTGTGCTTGGCAAAGTTGTGAATGACTTCTATCGTCTGTGATGGGTTCACGTAGCGATTGTGTAGTTCTGCTAGACGTAAAATTAAGTTATAAGATGTTCAAAGGTGATACAAAGAATATTTACCACGATCTGGTAATTGTTCCAGCTTCAAAAGCATCTCATTCAGCGTTTCAATTGCTTCGTCGTAACGACCAACGCCATGCAGCGCTGCATGTTTACACTCATAGCCCGAAGGGTGTGACGGATCAAGCGCGATTGTCTAAGATGCATGTCATTAGCTAATCGGGATTAAAGACCAAACCACACATACAGCATTTGCGTCTTTCAGCGCAGCCTCCCAGTCACCCATCGCCCTGCACGCTTTGCTTCGCTTGATCAGTATACCTGTCGATAAGGGATCTAGGGTCAATATTGAAGAGCAATGGGCAGCAGCGTCATGATGTGCAGCGGAATCCATGGCGACATCCACTAGTTCGTTCAATTTGTCCACACATCGCCTCTTGAAATCTGTTGTGCAACGTCAATGGAACTGAAGTGAAACACGCGCAAAAACCCTTACCGGTGACCCATTCCATTTTCTCAGTTGACTTCGTTTCCGCGCCGAGATCCATTTCAAGGATGGATGCTACTGCGCCACCTGCGAGACCCGCGGCGAGCAGCGCTTCGCACTTTTTCTGATAGATCTCGAATCTGAGAAAGTTGAAATCCCATCCAGTGATCTTCGCTAGGCATTCAATACCCGTAACTGATGATCGCGAGATGGGCCATACCAGCGAGACAGTCAGCAACTCTGGGAGTTGAGAGAATTCCCCAGGATCTGTTGCCGATTCCAAGAGCTGTATTGCATGGTCATAATCGTGCGACTGGATTGCGGCTTCCGCTAGGAGAACGGACATGTGCGCCTGCAGATTGTATGAACAGAATGTTTAGCGACGAACAGTGGCACAACAGACCTGAACAACAAAGTAGTGCGATAACTTATTGGGCAGAGACTTGATCACGTCAGTTGTACGAGAAACGGCGTGGCGATGCAATCCGGCAAGGAACAGGACGACCGCCTGAAACAGAACGGCAAGCTGTGAGACTCGGGTATCATTCGTGCGCCATGCATACCTTGACGAGTAAAAGATAATTTACTTCTTCTGCGCTGCAGTAACTGAAAGCAAGATCAAATGCCTGCATGGAATCCTCGTGTCTGCCCTGACCACAGAGTGCGATACTTTTCGCGATGCACCCTATAACCGACGGCTGGATATCGATCGACTGGTAATGGATAGATATGTTTCAATGGTGCGCGCTGGGAGAAAACATGACTAGTTACCGTCTGGGCGTCGACGAGCGCATTACTCCACTTTTGCAAACGCGCTTGGACGAGGGCACGATTGGCGTACGCGTGATGAGACTTGCCGTTTAACACGATGTCACGAGATAGTACTTCCACGGCAGAACCCAGCTTTCCGTGTAACCATAACTCTTGTATGCCACCAGTGAGATGCATGAACTGTTAAAAGAGATGTGGAGCATAATCAGATACGTTTCGGCCCGATATTACGATCTACCTACTACTCCATTTTGTTGCTAGATCACGAAAGAAGTCTGTAAGTTAATGAAATTATTAGGAGAGGTGTACTTACATGGCCAATGTCCTCGGGAATGCCCCCAGGAAGATTCCAGATGGAAATTCTATCTTCTCCCCCGGTAACGAGATGACGACTATCGGATGAGATGGCGATGGTACGTCCACTGTAGCCGAGCTCATGCTCGGTGTGGCTCCACGCATGGGTGGTATCATCCCACAAGCGCAAGATATGCTTGTCGAGACCAGCCAAGGAATTGCGATCGCGTGAAATAGCGAGGTGCGCTCTCGTTGCTGTATCGCCGGTCCGGGGAAGTTCCAGAAGTATTGACCCAGAAACGGCGTCGATCCATTGCTGCGTGGACCATGTTGATGCAAAGATTCGGTCATCGCGCCACCAAACAAGGGATTCAGGACAGAAGCCGGGAACCTCGATGAGTAGATCACCATCGCGGCTGTCCCAAATGCGCACGCAGTCGTAGGCGCCGGCTGTAGCGACGTGGTCACCGTCAGGCGAAAATGCGACGCATTCCACACGGTTGTTGTGTTTCAACGGGCCAACGAGGCGCTGGCCTGTCGTGAGACTCCAGATGTTTGTCGTGCAATCGCTCGACGCACTGGCGAATCTTGTCGAGCCCGGTGACACATCCAGTGCATTGACCCATTTCTCGTTAGCCAGTGCTGACTCGACGGCCCTTTCTTGCGTCTTTGCGTCCCAGACCGTGACTTTACAATCCAATCCACCGTTTACGATCCATTTTCCGTCACTGGAGATAGCGACGACGAGAACTGAGCCATCTGCATTCATCGTCGTTCCCATCTTCTTCCCGTCGCTTACGCGCCATTGTTGAATCGTCCCGTCATCGCAGCCTGTCACTATATACGTCCCGTCGGGTGAAAAAGCGACTGAATTTACCCCGCTATTATGAACGATTTCCAGCGGTTTCGAAGCATCTTGATGTAGCGCGTGGTCAGCCCTGAGCGCAGGTGATCACTGATAGTGGGAATAGCTACACACCGGATTGGGTTGGCATCCGTTAACCAGAAAGCACCTACAAAGTGAGATGGTGAGCGGATCCGCTGTGGTGCTGAGTCGAGGGTGCTGAGCGAAGGAGAAGAAAGGTTGCGTGGTGATTCAAACTCGAACGAGCGCTCATTTCACCAAGTTCCTGTGAAACTGAGTACTGAGTCTTCCAATCACCGAGTACCTCGTGATCGAATCAGACTCAGACTTTCCCGCACAGTCAGCATCAATCCATCAACCTCTGAGGAAGACCACTGAGGCTCTTGAGTGAGAACTATGATCATCGTGTGGCATGTATTACAGTAGGTCCGACTGAGTATGAGTCAACATGACAACGGTGACATGTGACATGTGACATTTGATTCGGTCGTCGCAAATATTGTTGTCCTCACCTACTACTGCTAGTACTGGTCTACTGGACTGGAGCCACACTGGACACGGGGAAAGAACCGTGTTGCTCTGGGTCTGGTAACGCTTGATTCCCGTGTATCATCTTTTCGTTCTGTGTCTATTGTGACGGTGCTACCATTGCCGGAGGCGCACTGCATTGTTCTCACATGTGGAATGAGACAATGAGCACTGGCAAGGCCCTGACCCCCTTCGCACCTGAATCGGTGACTCAAGCCACATCAACAAAGTAACACATTACTTATTTTCACTTTAACAGAATTATTGTCACTTGCCAACTTGCTAAGTAAAAAACAAGTACATTGCTGACAAGTAGATTCATACTTGTATCAGTAGGTTCCATTGCTGGATTTCACCTTTTTCGTACATGTACAAGTATAAAAAGTTTGATATTCATTTTAGAGGGTTTTCATAAATACATACAGTGGCTCAAACAACTGTCCCAATGTTTGCATGTTTTTCACTAAAGTTGATAACCCCTAACCGCATCTAACCTGGGCCCTAACATATGAGTGTATGAAATGAAGGGCTTACTCCTGGCTTTCTATGGGTGCAAGAATCAAGGGATTCGGTTAGGATTTGATGAAATGGCAGCCATAGCAAAATAACAACTCATTGGGACAGTTGTTTGACTTTGTATTCTCATTACATATATTAGACCCTGGAATGCCATAAGATGATTACATACCTTATGTAAAGGCTATATTATGTCACCATTATGTCATTAATGAATCCACAGCATATATAAACCCTGCCATCACAAATAAATTCCCTCATTCCCACCATGAAACACCTCTCTGCTGCTCAAAGGGATAATATCATCTCTCTTGCTTCTCTTGATCTTTCCTGCCGAAACATTGCATTCCAAACTGGTATAGGAAAGTCCACTGTGGCTAGGGTCCTTCAGGAAGTCCAGCCAGACAAAGAAAATCACCATGGTGGCCGTCTCTCCAAGCTCTCTCCTACCAACAAACG
>JBBPNP010000278.1:0-34767 GCA_038090955.1 Xerocomellus intermedius
CATCCCAGGCAGACAGGTCTCCCCACTCCCCCCATGTCAGCCGCCTTGCCGCGGCTCCTCCCCCAGCCCCACTCGCGCGTCACCTCCTTGCCTCCGATAGCCCACCTCGATCGCCAGTTGTCTACCATGCATCCAGGTGCGTCCTCGTGCCTCGTCGCGTCACACGTCGCGTTCTTACCTTGCTCTTCCAGTCACGCCACCCCAATCGCGGGACGCGTCCAGTTGGTCCAGATCAGCACCCCGGCCGACCCACCCGCCCTCTCCCGACATGCTCGACGACGACGTGTTGGAGCAGCCGTTCCAGCAAAGGCCAGCATCACCGCGTGACGCGTCGCATTTTATCGACTGGTTCGATATCTCCCTGAAACGGCCAGCCAGTTTCGTGGCTGAAAAGACCTGCGAGATGGTCTGCTATTTGTGGTTTTCCTCGTCTGTGCCTTCGAGTGCACGTTCGCGGTCCCAAATGCCCTCTCCCCCTTATTCTCCCGAAACATCTTCGTCCTCTTCGCCTTTGCAGTTCAATCCCTCGGCAACATTCGTGCAATTCATGCAAAAGTTGCTCGAGACCACCCAAGTCAGCCAGTCTGTCATCGTCCTTTCGCTGCATTATATTTGGCGCCTCAAGGAGCGCAACCGGTTTACTGCCGGTCTCCCGGGAAGTGAGTTCCGGATAGCAGTCGCTGCCTTGATGATGGCAAACAAGTTTTTGGACGAGTACGCCCCCTCTCTCTGTCCGTCCTTGCCAGCTCGTTCTAACAGTATGTCAGTAACACGTACACCAACAAGACTTGGTCAGAGGTGTCAGGAATCGAATTGAGTGAGATCAACCGCATGGAGAGGGAGTTCCTCATGGGTGTCGACTTTTCCCTTTATGTCTCGGGAAAAAAGTACGAGTCTTGGCTCAACTTGCTCAGAGGGCTCGTTTCGGCAAAGGAAACCGAGAGTCAGAAATGGCGGAGGTCGCGCACACGGTATCGCAACGGTCGTCGGCTACAGCCCGCCACTTCTACCCCCTCTATGCGTACCACCACCAGGTCGAGGTGTCATTCAACGACCTACCGAGCGCGTTCTACTTCGCCTCTACAGTACATTCAACCACCCGTCTCGACGAATGTAACGACCCGGCCCCATGTGCACGTCAATCTACCGCCGTCGCCTTCTCCTAACCCTGGCTCGAAGCGTTCAGCTGCAGACGCGTTTTCGCCAACGTCAACGTCTTTCAACGAGTTGCCGCCCTTGAAACGCCCTACTGGGATGACCTTACACATTCCGGAAAATGGATTTTCGACTGGTCCTAGCTCTGCTTCTCCTCTCGAACCCCTGCAATCCTTTGCCAAGATGTCACTTTCGGCTTCGTCTTCATCTCCACACAACGCTCGCACTACCTCGTCCGTTCAACCACTCCCTGTCGTGCATGAGAATAGACCCCAGACATTGGTAGCTGCGTATCGCGTAGACCGACCCGTGAACGTGCCAAGGGTAAGTTGCTTTCCACTTCTATGTGCGAAATTCTCATCTCGTTTTCCCAGAATCTTTACTACTATTCTTTGGCTGGGTCGTCTACCGATACAGAAGTGGAACAAGAACGGGTCCAGAGAAAGGCTCGTCTGCGGCGTTTCCAGCCTCCTCCGTTGACAACTTCGTATCCACCTCCTCCGCCATATATGCCGATTGACATCCAGTCCGCTTCTGTCAGCCCACACGAAAGCCACTCGAATGTCCGACAGGCACCGTTGCCGCACATCAACGATGCGATCTGGTCACGAAAGCTCCCCGAAGTGCCCCTTTACATCTCCCCAGCAGACAGTTCCTTGCAGTTGCCCCCTTTGCGGGAAAACGTGATTCCCTCTGCCCCGTTTGCAAACGCCGGTCCGCCGGGCGTGCACTTTTACGCCTCATCCGGTCAACGGGGATCACCCTATCCTTATCATTGGTCTTATGGCAGACAGTTCTGATCCTATCTTCGTTTTAATGCATGATATTACTGTTGCATTATCGTTTCGACGCCGACTTTCCTATCTAATCCTTCATTGCATTGCCCATTACGCGCATTCCGATTCATCCTAGCATAGATTCAGCACCTGCATTGTACCCATTCTGTCACACGCATTTCATCCCGATGATGATACATTACGCTATTTCTTAACTACTGTACAAAAGTTGCCTTGGTGGCCTGTGATTTTGGCTGACGGCTTTAGTGTGACCGGACTAATTTTGGTTCTGAAATTCGTACGGGTTATACTGTGTTAATATGGGCCGGTCGAGGTGTTTAGCATGGGCGCGACGCCCTTTCGAAACATGATTTTGAACTGACATCGCAATCCCCCGCTTATGATATGAGGGTCTGCGTAGTGGCCAGGATCCGCAGTATGCCAGTGGATGCGCAAGGTACCACTAAGGTACAAGCTCGAATCCGACGTGGCCTCGCTGCGGACACAGGCGGCGGTGAAACCGACGTGTTGGCTTTTTGTTCCTATCCTAATTCCTTGACTCACGCCAACATTTTGCGAGGACCACACGATGTCAGACCCCATTTGGATTCGCAATTGCCGCATGACGAAGCCGTTTCAATCGAACGATGAGTCCTATGCACAGGATGTCCAGAGGACACATCGGGAACCCACTCAAACCTTGAGCCTGGGATATGGAGCCTGATAGCGCCGTTTATCGTTGGGCACTCCTATGTACTGCTACGGAATTTTTATCATGCCGCAATCCCCACAGCACGCCCGGATCGATCAATCACGGTCAACTCAATTGCTTCCTGCTACTGCCATATATCACAGGCCGCGCAACCGATCAAGAAGGTGAAGATGACATCCACAATGCAACTTCATATTTTCGGCGCGTGAGTCTTTGCGGCAGCTGACAGCTTTCAGTGACCGTAACGACGGGTGCTGCAGTGCTGACCGAGCTGATAGTATTTGACATGTGTGGAACTCGAGTACCCGAAGTGTGACATCCACCTCCGATCATTTCAGTTGAGCATCGTTTCTTACCTCACCCAGCAACGCGGAACGAACTGGAATTTATCCGGGAGGTGTTGGACGCCTCAAACGCTTGCATGAAGAAATATCCGGACAGCAGTCCCGTAACTGGAGTGTGGAGGATTCACAATGCAAGGACCGATACGATCTGGATAATCACTACTCACGAACACCACAGAAGATCGTTTTATTTCTGTTGAAACCCAGGAGTCTCGAGCCCACTAAGGCTGGTGAGCGTGAGGCAGGGCATCCTCAATATTTCAGCATCCATCAAACGTGTGTCAGATATCATAATTTTACCTCCCGTTAGGCCCGATGTTAGTCCAGCAAATACGCCATCCCTGCGAGCTTCCTGAGGAGAGTGTTCATAAGCGGGAAATCGTAAGGAGACGGATGGCTTACCCGGATGGCAACTTTACGGAGATTCCCTTCTATTGTTGAAGACTCTTGTTCCGACATCCCGTCTCTTCTTCAGGCTGATGAGGTGGAAGTAGAACAATAAGTACAAAGTAATATGACTCGAGTAATTTATTTATTTATTTACTGGTTCCGAAGTCCGCTGCGAACGCGACGGCTAAGTTAGGTTCCACCCGACGACACGCACTATTGCATGTTGGCCTCCACCGATTCGGTAGTCCCGTAAGGAATCAACATGTCTCCGGGCAGAAAGCCACGACACGGACCTAATTTGCAAACTGTATACGACCAGATCAAAGGCAAGTTCTTCCTTATCAGACGCATTCCACGCACAGATGGAAATTTTCGGCGGTACCCCCTAGAATTGTTGATCAAGATCAAACCTAAGCTCAGCGATATCCAGTCCGATGATGCACATGTGGTCAAGGACCTTCATCATATTACATCACTAGCCCAGTCTTTTTCTGAGCACCGGCTCAAGTCGAACAAAAAAAGCCATCTTGCCGATGCGCTTGATCAGGAAGGTCTGTGCCGGTGGCTACATTACAGCCTCTCATGGGCAACGTTTTCCACAATTTGTCAAAGGTGTAAACCTCTGGAACGCCTCCGGGCTATTCCGTCAAGGTTCCGATGGTAACTGTCGTCCTATCATTGCAGCACGTAGGGAATTCCAAGCTGTCTGAGACGGCGTGCTGTCTAACCCTGGCCCATCAGTTCGTGTAGCGGGTTTCCGTTTGATGGAGGCTGGTCTGGAAGCGAAACCCACCATCGAAGGTTCGTTCCTACGCTCGCGACGTCTGTGCCCCTTTCCACCCCCAATCACAGCATTGTTGCACATGCTCCAGATAGCTTGCAAAACAGGGATTACGCTGTCAGGTAAGTTATAGAAAGGCAGTACGACACTCGATGACCTTCTGTACCGCGGACGTAGAGGTCGGAAATAACGAATCGGCCGCTTGTGTTCTGGCATGCGCAGCGAAGGTTATTATTTCTTCCACCGCGTTCCCGTCGGCTCTCACTAGTTCGTCCAGTACGAAGAAGCGCTGAGAAACATCGACGATCCGGAGGGTCAACATTTGCACGCCAGGGCACGGGTTACAATTGTTTATTTCTCCAGCAGAATGGAAGCTGTGAGGCTGTTGGACTCCTTGGGTGTGGCAGCACTGATACTTATAGTAATTCTGGTTTGGCATGTGCACAGGCCTGGAGGGAAAAGAATGAAGGGCTGGCGACGTTCATGGCTGACAAGATAACTGGTTCGAATCCCCAGCACGTTCGAATCCGTCAAGCGCCGCTCATCCTTTTGTGCACAGAAAATGACAGACAGCTGGCGTTGCTCTCCACTCGTGACGTAAGTGTACGGTATTTTCCCTAGCGTGGCCACATGTCACCGTCGCTCCTAGCGAGAAGTGTTGGTGGCCAAGTTCCTTGATATCGGTAAATCGATATTGCGCGCCTGTACGCAGAGTGGGAAGCCACTTTCGGAAGGGGACAAAGCACACGACGCATTGCGATGGTTGAAAAAGGCGTTCCAAGTAATTGAACCGTTAGATTGTTCGGCCACACCCGAACTATTGCAGCTCAAGGTCCGTCTCCAGGATTAAGGGTCGTCCGAAGCTGAAGCATATTTGCCCAGCAATCCGTTCTCAGGAGCTTGGGTAAGATGTGGATATGACTGAATGTGGAAGCCTATTATAACTCATTACCTATCGACTCATCCCCTTAGCTCGTGGATACTTCCTGGCGTCATCACAAGACCCGGAGAACTTGGTGCGCGCGGAGGCTGCGCTCCAGGAAGTTATTGCGACCATGGACACTTCCGTAGAACCCGTAAGGGACTAATTTCCCGCAACACCCCATTCGTGAATTTCACACGTTATCCTTAGGCAAGCTCCGAGCTACAGCAACTCCGCTGGATGATGTTGGCTGTGGTGAAGCGGCGAAAAGCTGGAGATACCGTGGTTCTTCGCAGTGAGCCAATCTGGAATCCCTGTTATATGCGACCCTCTTTAGCTGATCAGTGTATCGCAAAATTAATTACGTGCCATCATAGCTGTGGAGTCAATAATCGACAACATGACCTTTTCTGAGAGAGACCTTACTGAGTCAGCCATTTTAGAACATGTGTTTTATCTCGTTTACTGACATTCGTTCTAAAAGCATGCTCCAAGAACTACGAACCCTTTCTCACCATCAGTATGTTACGGTCCGGCTGCCTCATTTGACTTATCGGTCCACATCTTATCCCACAGCAATCTAGTGACTGACGCAACGAAAGCTTGTCTACGCAAAGCGATAGCTCGCTCTGCAAGTATTCCTTCTATGGAGAAGCTTCTCATTTTTCTGTTGTTTCATTGTTCAAAAAGCGATGATCACGCCAAAGCATTGAAAGATCTAGAAGAATCGTTCCAAGGTAATTATCTTCCCAAGAGCGAACGGATTTAGTGACGAGAGATCTGGCCCCGGTTTTCTCCTTAAGAAATTTGTGCATCTGATATTGAGCTCTCTAAGCCTGGCGCGAGCGTGTGTCTCACCGTAAGTCCCATTGGACGTTCGCTCGCCATGCCGTGGTTTCATGTTTCCTTTTCAGTTGATATGGCAATACGGCGACCGTCATTATCATGCATCACGCTGGGCAGAAGCGGCTGATTGGTTCATGTGTGGCACTCATGCCATCTTCTCTGGCCTAGGCGCTTCCTCACTATCAAAATGCTTTCGGAAAGCTGCCGTGTGTCAACTTCAACAAAAGGAGTATGCCCTAGCGATGGCCACGATTAGGCGTTGTCCCCAAAACGGCGCAACCACCCATTATGTGGCGTTTTTGGTTGCTGTCCGTCAAGGTACGTACACGACGTGCCAGTTAGTGGCGTGTTGGTTGTTGACGGATTATTCAGGTCTTGAAAATGATGGTAACTTGTGGCCTTCATCCTCGTTTCATGCTGTGGCTCATAAATACCGATGATGATCAGCGACCAGAGCGGTCAAGGAAATGGTTGAGGCTCCTGATTTCGATCGTCGAATGCTCCTTCTGGCCTGTAGACTTTCACATGATTCCGACATGAAAGGCCTGCTACTATCTGTGCTTAGACATCTGCTGGACACGCTAAATTTCCACGAGAACGCGGATGCCGTGACAGAGTCCATGACACTGATCAGGTGCATTATCAGGCTAACCCTCAAACTCCTCGGAGAGCCTGGCGCAAACGTGTAAGTTGTCAGGCTCTTCTTGTTATCTTGGGCGTTTACCCCGGTAGACTTTGCCTTGCGAGAACCTTGCTGGATTACTTCAAACATGGTTCGTGAGCATGATGCTGGACAACCCTCCTTACCATGACATGTCATCACAGCCAAGTCACTCTTTGAATCTGTGACTCACGAAAATGCGACGATGGTGATTCGGGACATTTCATGGCTTTGGCGTACGGCATACAATTGTGCCATCGAGGGCTGCTCGAATTGGGAAAACCAAGGGGAGCAAGTGTCCGAAGCATTTGACGCCGCAAGGGAGGTTGGTATTCTCCATGGGTGATGGTCTACACTTCCTCATTGATCGTAAACAGCTTCTCGAACTATACATCTCCAGAACCCTCACGGAGGTGGAACCTAGCGTCTACCTGTATATAGCCAACGCCTCCTTTGCCGCGACCTCGGGCCGAGGTAACACCCCATTTAGTTTTATCCCTCTTCGCTCATCAGACACCAAGTGATCTTGGCACGCGAGCGTATCTCACAAGACAATGTTTCGACTGTAAGTTCTTCGATGATATCTTCTCGTGGGTTGACCATCCTGTAGAGCAAATCCGCGGAAACGCTCTTGACGGAAATAAAGGGCTGTAGGGCCAGAGTCTCGGATGTGCTTTCAAAGGTACCCGCCGATAGTCAGCCACAGATTCACTCCTTTTTGCACGTATTGCGTGTTTTCGCGGTCGAGACAGCCTCGCGACTTGAAGATTGGGGGTATGTTTTGGCCACCATCAAAGTGGGTCATATAACCGCAGAGAACGGAATGGAGTCTTACTCATGCACAGGAGGCGACGCGCACGGACGACCAAACACTCATCACATTTGAAGCCTTCTGCGATATCTTGGTCAGCCCCTCGGTAATCAGTTGACTTCGCAAATTGATTTCCGTCAACAGTGGGAGAACAAGGCCTGTCCAGTTAACGGCACGAACGGTTCCCTTTTCCCGAATGTTTTCATACGTGCTAACAGTTCACCCACATTAGTGTTATACGAAGCCCTTGAAGTATGCACTTGCTCTGAGCTTTCACGATCAGCGAGGCTCACTCTTTCGCAGGGCATACTCCACGCGTGCCTAACGAATAGCCACTTATCCCTGGAGAAGTTTTCACGGTGGCTACGATCAATATGCACCATTCTGCTGTCGCAAGGCACTGTGGCTGACCGATCAAAGGCGATTCAGTACATGGAACAGGCCAGTGCTGTCCTGGAAGAGCACGGGAACCTTGTGGACAACGGCAACCCCGTCAGTGTCTCGTGCCGATAGGGCATTTGTGCTGACGGTCTCCTAACTGCGAACAGCTCTACCCGGTGGATGAACGTCTGTGGCTGCTCAGCACAGCTTACAACACGGGCGTAGAATGCTTGCAGTGTGTGGTTCCCTCGTTTCGGGTTCGGCTGACGTCGAACAAGGTTCGTGCAGCGCTTCCCTGGCAGACGAAGCGAAACGATGGTTCGAGTGCTCTACCGTGCTCTGTCGATTCGTGCCAGACGGCAGGCTACGGGCGGAAAAGGTATGTCCGACGACGACGACGAAACATGCTCACAATGCAGCGCTGCTCGGTTATCTCCAGATATCCAAAGCTTACAGCGAACTACTAACGCGCTACACCGGTCAACGCACTCGTTCTCCCGTTTGACGACCTTTTGTGTCCACTGTCACCTTCTTTCCCCTGTATCACTCGCTGCATGTCGCTCGTGTCTGTTGTACTATTTTTTGTTGCAATGCAATACTTGTGTCATCATTGCTCTCCATAGTCTCTGAGTTGGTACAACAACACACGTCCACGATTGTTTCCTATGACGAGATATTCGCTCCCAGCAGAAAAATCCATCGCGGTGACGTGGCCCAGAGGAGTACTCGTCGTCGGCCAATTTCCAAAGGCGGTGAGAGACGGGAGGTGGATCTATCGATTCCCGACGTGAGTGTCCGACGAAAAATAAACTTGGGGGCCAAAGCGACGTACCAAACGCATTTGATCCTTTTTAACGTTGCTCGCCATGGCGAGCAATTGCGCGTCGTGATTGTAGCTCAGGCACGAAATGTTGGTCGTCAGATTGCCCAACGTTTTCAGCGGCTTTGGTTTGGAAGCCTCCAGCGACACTGCGCTGTCTGCGCTGTACACGTTGACGAGGCCGGTGTTGGATCTGGGAAGCGATGTTCGTCGGTCTCGCCGTCTTCAAACAAAATAAAATAAAATAAGGGAACACACCCTATGGCGAGATAATCGCCTCGCTGATCACCTCCCATGATGCGGCTTCCAAAACCACCCTCGTCCTGCCACCGCTTGACACACTTTCGCTGACCGACGTCCCAGACGTAGACCTGGGAGTCTTCTGTGAGGCTGAGCAGCTCGCCCGGTCCTTGTCTCCCTCGGGACCACCACAGAGAGCGGATCCCGGCGTTGGCTTTGAGTCCAGCGACGACCTGGGCTGCGCCGGACCGCCAGTCGACGAGGTGGATGTGTCCGCGACGGCCTGCGACGGCGAGGACGTCCCCGGTGGGACTGAAGGCGCAGGTGTCCATGCTCGCGTCTTGGTTGGTGCCGAACGTAGTTCCCCACAAGCCACGCGGCGAACGATGGGAAGCGCCAGATTGGAGGTCGTAGGTATAGTAAAAGGGACGGGGACCGGTGAGCAGGATGGAGGAACCGCTGGGGTGGAACACGGCGTTCGTCAGTGGGAGGGAAGGTATATGGAGTGTTTGTGCGTGCGGGTTGGTCAAGCCATCGACCTAACGGAGAGGATGCTCGGTGAAAAATCGAGGTTCGGGGTACAAGGAACGGAACGTACGTGAAAGAGGCGTAGACGTCTATCCGTGCTTGCGGTGAGCAAGACAGGGATCTGCGGGGAGGGATGGAACTGAAGGGATTTTATTTCCCCTTCGGCGGGTGCGGCCTGGTTGGCGTCGCGCAGACGGTCGACGGAGATGATCCCTGGCGTCAACGTTTTTGGCTTCTTCCCGCCTGATATTCCTCCTGTTGAAGCGAGAAGATCTGGGATGACATCCTCTACCTCGTCCTCTGGCTCTGACCCTGACGTGGATCGCCGACGCTTGGGATGCAATTTTTTACGCGCTTTCGATGCCCACTCTGGGGCTGGGTTGATTTGTTCGTATTGCCTCCGTAGCCTGCGTTCGTATTCACGTCCGCCGATGGTGTCTTCTGCAGATGCATCGCGAAGTTTCCGCAGGCGGGTGTGTGAGGTGAGGGATACCTGTATATTAGTATCATCTGGATCCACCCAAGCGGGTGCCTTGCGCGTTTGTGGCCGGAGGGTGGTTTCAACAGACGTTTCCTGGCCGTCCTCGATTATGGCAGTATCATCCAGTGTCTCTTGTTCATGAGGTAGAGGTTCTTCCTCAACTGTGATATCGGCACCAATGTCATTCTCGCTGAACTCACTAGGCCCCTCGTCCAAAGCGAGTGCCTTGATCGACGAAGATCCGGCACTATCATCAATGAAAAACAGCTTGAGACCACGCACGCCTCAGCAAACACGGACTAGTGCATGGAAAGAGGCCACATACATCTGAATCAAGCATGTTCTCCAACTCCTTCAGATTTCCTTCTGCAGCTCCATCATCGGCATCGGAAATGACGACTACGCCTGCATCGTCTCCCCGTCCTTTGCCTTTGCTTTTCTCGGACGGCACGTAGGGAACGCCGAACAGCATGCATTCCAGACGTCGTTCTTCATCGTCCTTGTTCGTATCATCGACAAACGTGCGGCTACCGAGCGGCTGTATGTTGTCCTCCTTGGAGGTCTTTTGTCGTTTGCGAGACTGCTTCCCCATCGTATCAAGCTTGACGGCGTCCGCGTCGTACAAAACTTTGTGACAGCAATATTGGTGGCTGTGCAAACGTTTGGCCTCTTTCAGAACAACTTCAAGTTGTGGTTGTATGAATCGATCAGTATTACAGATCGACTTTTTCTCGATGTGACTCCTTCCTATTCACCTGGGGTGACAGTGAATAGGTGCGTTCCTGACCTGATTCCGAGTCACTGGTGACTTCTTGCAGGGTGTCGCGTTGACTTGTGCATGTCCGTCAAGCCACTCACAGCGCGACCAAGGTGAGATTGATTTTCAGCTCCCTGCCGAAGAACACGTCTTCAGCCACAGATTTGCGATTGCCAGCGGAAGTCTAGTGGGCCATTCCGACGTGATTCTACAGAAGGACTTGACGTCCGAAACCAGGTTGACTAACCCCTGAACCTAGTAAGATTCGTTCCGAACCTACTTACCCCTTCAGTTCCCGGCGTTGCTCCACACACGTTGCAACGCCACTCTGTCGCCAGTTGCAGGGATACATACTTTACGATCAGGTACTCGATCAGGACTGGTATAGATTCTAACCTCTTACGAACGTGCCGCATCTGCCAGCTTCTCGACTGCTGTGTTCAAAGCTTTCCCGGGATCATTATATATTCTTAGCCGAAAATCACGCAATGCGCGAAGCTCAATGCAATTCGGAAAACTGCTGGAGAAGATATGGGTCAGAAATCGCACACACGCACACACTGGTCGTGTTCCGACTGTGCGCTTCGCAATTTCATCGGTACAGGGAGGTAATATGCCGTGCAACTTCGAATGTCTAGGAAGGCATCGGGATCACGTACCGTTCAAAGGTTATGCAATTTTAGAGGGACGTTGGGTGGCAATAGATGGCAATTCGTTTCATGTTGCCAACCGGACGCAATTGCAGACGCCGGGCCAGTCCGGGGAGTCACAGAGTTATTAGCCGTGAATGAGTCCGGTGAACTGACTCATTCCGACTTTCACGCTGCCTGTCGTAAGATGCGAGAGACTTGTGAGAGTCAGGCTGGCCGTGCCCGAACGATTTGACGACCAGACCCATCAGCGATGTTCTTCCTTCCGATAAGTTTATGATCCGTTGGTCCATTCGCACTAGCTAGCGTTGTGCATGTGCTCAAGAAGAGGAATGAAGGACGCTAATATCAATCACCGCTACCACATGTTAAACTATACTTCACCGTCGTTGAGTAAATTTCCAGCGTCCCGAGGGCCCGATGGACAGGGAACGGTCAAGATGTTCAAATGACATCCTTTAGAGAAGAAGACCAATAGAATTCCTGGTGCATGCCGCATCGACGAAGTGTTTGGCTCGCATGTTGGGTGTAGTGCCGAGTGATTTCACCAACGAACCTGAGGCTCGTCAAGTTATCGCCAGCCGGCTAGAGTCTCTAGAGTAGTATAATCGCGAATTCCTGAAGGGTTTATGTACAACGTTACCCATCGGCCGATTCTTTTTAGGTATTAATTACAAAGTACCGGTTTCAAAGGTACGTTTGTTCCATTTTCTCAGCAAGATATCGCGCTTGACGCGGACGCCCGTGGGTGGTTCAAGGGTGCGTGATAGTACTAGTACTCGTTGCCCTGATGTGAGATCGCGTCGCAGTTGGTCAGGCTGTTGACCGCTGTTTACTCGGCCCCACCTTCAAGGCGTCACCAGTCTCCTCGACGACCCTACTACGATCTCACACTCGGCCTGTTCTGTGTGCAAGCCCAGTGTAGAGTATCGAACATTTTCGTGCGTTTCTCCTTCATTATTCCCCAGCCTCTAATCATCGTTCCCAGTGTCATCATACTGTATTCACTTCTCCCAACTCCTGTCTCATTTCGGGGCCTAGTGCTCCAAGTTTCAATACCTTTAGGCTTGTAAATTGCTATCTAACCGCGCTTCATCATCATGGGTATATGCTTTTCTTCGAGTGGCATTGTAGACGTCTCCGAGGATGATAGGCGCAAGCATCGGGAAGCCGAAAAGATGATGAGGGAGGTCTGTCCCTCTTCCCTACCCGTCCTGTTTTGCATCCTCGTGACTGATTTCGTTCGTTCCTAGGCAAAGGCGAAGATGTCCAGCCAGGTCAAGGTTGGTGCTTGAAAGCTGTTGCAATCCCTTCCTAAACGCTCTTCCTAACCTTGGCTCAGGTTCTTCTCCTTGGCTCTGGTGACTCAGGGAAATCAACCATCCTCAAGGTACGTCTCCTCCTATTGTCTCGTCCCAACAATCTCATTCCGGTACCCTCACAGCAAATGCGACTTATCCATCGGGTCCCTTTTTCTCCCGAAGAGATCGAGAACTACCGGCAGCTTGTTTTCAACAATTTGACAACAGGCATGGCTTATGTACTGGAGGCCATGGAAGATATGGGTCTCGAAGTCGCAGAGGAAAACTTGCCACATATCGACACAATCACGAATGCCCGCGATACTCAGCCATATCAGCCGTTTCCAAGAACGTACTATGAATCTCTGAAATCTCTTTGGGAAGACAAGGCCATTCAGAGAACCTACCAGCGAGGGAACGAAGCTGCTTTGCCGGAGAAGTAAGCCCCGAACTTTTTCATCATATTGTGTCGTGCGTATTCACCGTCATCCACAGTTTGGCCTACTTCTTCCCAGATTTGGACCGCCTGTTTGAAGAGACCTACCATCCAACGGAACAGGACATCGTTCAATGCCGAGCACGAACCATTGGTATCACCGAAACTACGTTTCAACTCAAGGACCATGAATTGCTCATGGTCGATGTCGGTGGTCAGAAGAGCGAAAGAAGAAAGTGGATACATTGTTTCCAAGACGTCACCAGTATACTATTCTTGGTCAGCCTCAGTGGCTATGACCAATGTCTTGTGGAAGACCGGGATGCTGTGGGTGCTTTGTTTCTGGCCTCTTTCGATGCTCACTTTCCCTTCAAGAACCAAATGCAAGATGCGATGACCATTTGGGATTCGATATGTCATTCCCAGTGGTTCAAGCAGACATCAATAGTGGGTGTTCTATAGATTAGTATACTGTCGCTGTCGTTCTTACGACCCGGTGACAGATATTATTCCTGAACAAGGATGACTTATTCCGAAAGAAGATTATTCATTCAGATATTAAAAACTTTTTTCCAGTATGGTCTCAATATGTTGCAGTGCGACGTTGACTCATGTCATTTTCAGGACTTTGAAGGGGAAGCAGGGGACGCAAAGGCGGGCCGTGATTACTTTAGAAAACGCTTCTCGCGACTCGCACAGAAGGCAGGCCGCTCTAAAGAGCGGGAGATATACATACAGTACGTTGGAATGTGTGCTCGCCTGCTGTTTCTGAGTTATTGCTTTGTGCCAGTGTAACAACGGCAACGGATACAGCGATGCTTAGGGTTGTGATGGCTGCTGTCGAAGGTACGTACATTTCTCCAAGACATGTCGCAGCCCGCTGATCCGCTCGGTAGAGTGAGTCCTAATCTTGTTTTATCCCATCTGCCAACCCTGGTTTTTGCAACCGTACGCTCATCTTTTCATCTCTTTCCCGACAATTTCTTGTTTCATAGCATCGTTCTCCGATCCAATCTTGAAGTCGCGGCGCTGATCTAACTTGTTTTGTTTTCTCTGTCATATTGCACCCCTGTACCTCGGAACGTCACTACCTTCCTCTCTCGAACGCGTCTTGGCCTGATATTGTTGTTGCCACAAACTTGTCGTTCCCATTCCTTGCTCGATCTCAATGGATAATAAACACAACCATACCCCTGTGTTTCTTCTTCTCATCGTGCGGTTTACCTCTCGCTGATCATTCCGTTGCCGTATGTCTTTGGTACTCGGTTCAACACGTAATTGCGGATCCATTCTATAATGCCCCCGCCATCATTGCATCATTCGTTCAACCGCGCGCTTGGATTTTGGAAATTACCCCGCCGATTTTTTCGGGAATGGTTTAACAGTGCCATTGTCAGCAAGAACGTGAGTGAATTCTCCGACATTCGCGCAGAGGCTTGGCTTCCTTTGCATCGCTTATGCTTCGTGGTTGTGATCCTTTTTATCCACAGATTCGCGAAGTCATGCTCTGATGTAACATCTGGGTTTACGTATTGCGTGCCGCTCTCGTCTCCATCAGGTTCAATTCCTTGTGAGAGGGGAGGAAGCTGCATTGGTCCCCCCATTCGGTTTTTTTTTCAGGAATCCCATATACGCTCATTGTCTGTGACTTTTGGGGTATACTTCTCCTTGGAAACACCGGTAAGGATTCGCCACGGCATGTTGCATGGTTTCGATAGGACATGATTTCTACTTCTGCGGGGGTTAGTTTGCATATTTATTAATGGGCGCTCTTTTTTATTTTCACTTGTCTGGGTCGGTGTCTGTTTTCCTATGTGTCATTTCACAGATACCACTCTCACTCCCACACTGTAACTTATTGTACTCACTTGTGTTCTACCAGTGTTTCTTCTCGCTGTTTCCTTTTCCTTTCCTCCTCCTCTGAATCCATCGCTGTAGCCTCCATTCATTACCAACTCGGAGCAAAATTATATAATAAAAAGTCTGATCTAATCTTGAACAGAGTCTCACGTAGTGGCACATCTCTTGACTGAGGATCTTCACCAGGCTACAATGACGGATGTACTAAGCAAGCTTTTGTCGCTTCCAAAGACATCCCAGGGTTTCACTGCCCATCGTTCGAGCGTTTTCCAGCACACAGCTGATCATCATGAGCGGTTGGGATCTCACCCACACAAGACCCCACGCTTGGATCACGACTCTGACTCTGGCTCTGCATACAGGTCGCGAGATCTCAAAGGTAAAGCAGTAGAGAGGAACGGACCCATCAGAATACAAGTTCAGATCCTGATGCGTGAGTTCGTCGTCGAGGATGGTACCCCAGCTTCAAGGTGCTCATCCATCTCTTCAGCAAAGGCCCCCGGGCCAAACAAAACATCTCCCAACCCCTTCGCGCTTCTGAGATTCTGCACGCGGTCCCTGCTTACCAGAGGTTCCCAATCTGAGATGTTGCCAGCGTCGTTCGAATCTATCTACACCACCTGTTGTTCACAGGTCCGCGTCCCGGGACAGGGAGAGAAGCTCTACGAGATGCTCGTCATGGAAATCGACCAATGCAACCTTCGTTTACTCCGTGAACTCGAGACTTCCAGGGATAACGGCAATTTCATGGATTGGCTGGGGCAATTCGTTCAAGTCTGCGAGTGGTTTGAGAGCAAGGTGGTACGTCTCGATCAGCCAGTTTAGGATGCACTTCAGTGTGCACATCACCTCTTTGCTTGTTTCAGGCCCTCCTACAGTCATTGTTGGCCTATCTCGACCGCGCTTTTATCCCAAAGGACGTGAAGCGCCAGAATATCCGGTTTGTGGTTGGTCCCCTCTGCGTATTCTTGGGATGGCTCACACACCCTATCCTAGCGATCTCGCCTTTACAACTTTCAAGCGGCAAATACTAAACGACGCGCCGATAGTCGACTGCATTCGCGGGAGCGTTTTGGATTGGTTGAATCGGGAGAGAGCTGAGAGGTCGGTTCCCCATCTCCAGTCTTTACTTACACCCGCTCACCCGTTGTAGGGCTGCTCACTCTAACCGGAAGATGATCCGGAACCTTGTCTCGCATCTCCTCATCCACGATGTATATGCTGTCATCTTTGAGCGCTTTATTCTCGAACAAACGTTATCGTTTTATACCACCGAGGCGAGCAACGAGTTCGAAAAACTCGAACTCACCGCGGAGCAGTTTCTGGTCCACGTCACAAAACGCACCGGTGAAGAACGAGAAAGAGCAGAAGCCGTCTCTAGTGGCATCGGGGAGACCGTCAAGGAGGTCGTGCAGGCTTGCAGGCGGGGTTTGTTGGAGACGAGGTTGGACTGGCTTGCCAAAGGGGGTGGGTGTGTCTCCGCTGCGTTTTTGCCGGTATCTGACCTGCGATGCAGCTATTGGCCCGCTCATGAATGCACAGGGTACGGACCGACTCCGCTCGATCTACGCAGAGTTCGAGGCTCTCGATAGCCTGAGTATACTTTGCAGAGAGTTTAAATCCTACATACAGGTAATGTGAATCTTCACTTTCATCCGTCGTTCGCGCGTTCTGATAAGTTTGGCTGGTGTCTAGACGAGTGTCGGGAACATTATCAAAGACACGGAACACGAAGACGACATGGTCGAACGCATCCTCACTTTCAAGACCTTCGCGGACCACACACTTCAAACCTCTTTTGTCTCCTCATCGACTCCCAATTCTTCCTTTTCGTATGCGCTTACCGATGCCTTTACCTCCGGTTTCAAAGCTCGCCGAAACAAGCCTGCAGAACTCATTGCTCGACATCTCGACAAACTCATGCGTCGTGGGCAACGAGATACCTCTGACGCGCAATGGGAGTCTTTACTGGAGAAGGTGCTGGCGCTATACAGATTTACCGATGATAAAGACGTGTTTAGGACCTTTTATACGAGGGCCTTGGCAAAGAGGCTGTTGCTCGAAAAGAGTGCATCTGATGACTTTGAAAAGGGAGTGCTCAGGATATTGAAGGAGAGTGAGTGACTATTCCTTGTTACATACTCCGTCACATTCTCTTTTCTGTCTGGGCGGGGGTGATTGATGACCTTTTTTCCAGGATATGATCCCGAATTCGGGCAGGGAGATCATATGTTCAATGATCTTGCTCTTTCGAGGGAAATATTGAGGGAATTCCACAGCCGCATTCCAGAAATGAGCAGCGCTCGGAAGCTCTCTGTGATGGTTCTCCAACGGAGCGTATGGCCATTTGCAGTGCGGAAGAGAGACGTCGATCTGCATCCCTCTGTATGCCTGTTACACCCATCACCTTCTTTCGCTCCTAATGAATCACGTTTCCTAAGATGCACACTGATCTCCTGCACTACACTACTTTCTACAAGGCTAAGCATCAAGGACACAAACTCGAGTGGGACCACTCCCTCGGTACGGCAACGATCAAAGCGAGGTTTGGCGCTGGCAACAAGGACTTGACCGTCAGTCTGTACCAGGCTGTGGTGTTGCTCCTTTTCAACGACGAGACGGAGATCGGGTACAAGGCCATCCTGGAAGCCACCAGAATGGGTGAGGCATGAATTCTTTTGACACCGAGGTGAACAAGAGCTGACGTCGACTGACACAACCCAGACGACTTAGAACTCAAACGGACCCTCCAGAGCCTGGCATGTGCGAATAAAAAGGTCCTCAGGAAACGACCTGTGGGGAAAGACGTCAACGAAGACGACCTGTTCTACTTCAATGCCGAGTTCACGGATACGAGGGCAAAGGTCCACATCAACTCTATCCAGGCAAAGGATACGGTATGCCATTGTTTCCCTCGCCCTCTGTACCATGTACACGCCTGTTTACGTTCCTGTCCCTTGTCATCTTACAGCCCGAGGAATCGAAACGGACGCAATCTCACATTGACTCGGACCGCAAGTATTACCTCGACGCCGCGATCGTTCGGATCATGAAAGCCAAGAAGGAGCTCACTTACGAGGCGCTCAAGACGCAGACGATCGATGCGGTCAAGAACCACTTTGTGCCCGAGGTGAGTGTGATCAAGCAGCGGATCGATGGGTTGGTGGAACAAGAGTATTTGAAGCGGGAGGATGGCGAAAGGAATAAATTTATTTATGTTGCATGAGGTTCGGTGGATAGGCGTGTATGATATGAAAAGGATAGGACGAATTTCCATGACTTTTTGCTTCAACTGTTCTGTGAAGACGACTATATGCAAATGTTGCCACACCATGTGTGTGGAAACCCTCTTCAGAGAATGGAGGCAGGAACGTGAACATCAATGTTTCCAGGACACGGACGAGCAATGCAGCAGGAAACGAAACGTCCAGACTACCGAGGTGAAACTTCCCTCGCCCCAAATGCCCAATCAGAATCCAATGGGGGTGGAAAGTGGACTCGACCAAAAGATTCCGGCGGGAGCGACGACAGTACTTGTCCACCGCCCCCAAACGACGCCGAGGCGTGCACGTCTTCAAACGAATCAACTCGCTTGCAAGGACAAATCAACTTTGACGTCCGCATTGTCCAACAACATGCGCAAGAGCTCCGAGTACTGGCGGCGGAGTTTCTCTACGGTGGGAAGGGGAGCGGGAGGCGGAGCAGAAAAAAGGGTTTCAGTGATACAGACAATCGCGTCATGAAAGAAAGACGGTTTACGGACTCGCGCGATCGACCGCCCGGAGGTACTCTTCGTTCGCCTCTGTCATGGCGGTTTCCAACGCTTCAAGGCGGTGTGCCTGCACAGAAACGAAAAAGAAACGCGTGTGGTGCGTGGTAGCGCGTTAGAACGAGGGGGAAGGGAAGGGGGAAAGAGCATCCAAGACTTGCCTGTGTTTCCTCGGGTTCTGGGACGGGGAGGGATTGGATGAGCACTTCGATCTGTTTCGCTTTGACGATCAAGTCATCGACGAGCTCCCGCTTGTTTGCTAGACGAAACCGCGAGGTGACGGACCGAGTGAGCAACATAGGAAACGAGGACAAGATGGGGATGGGAACAAGGGACGGGGAGCAGGGGACGGGATCCGGAACATGGACACACAGGCTCACCTTCAAAGACCTCTGGCGGGTCAAACTTGTCCGGATTGCGCGATTTCGTGATCGGTATTTCGGGGCTGACCTGGAGGAAGGTCGAACGGGAAGTCAGGTAGCCGATGCTACTCGACATGATCATCAGGAGCTGTGCATGGAGCACCAAACGTCCAACCGCATGCAGCGAGTCGACCGTGAAAGCGAACCATCATTTGGCGACCGAGACGAACAAGGCAGAAGAAAGAAGGGACGTTTCGTCATTTGAACGTTCACGTTCAGATCGAGGTGGACGGGTTCGCTTGTACTCACCCGTTGTATCTCATCCTGGAGTTGGGTAATGCGGTCCATATGCGACAACTCCTGCAGCATTGCGCTGCTAGACGGAGACGCTTTCCTTTTTCTTTGGACAAAATGTCGGAGACGTAAGTCACTCGCCAGCGAACGTGCTCATGAAAATGATGAAAATTGAAATGATGGCCGAGCACAGGCAAACAACACAAGAGAATGGAAATGGTCTACACTCATTGCGTCGGGATAACACAGGTGCAGCGTGAGAGCGGGTATACGTATCTCAATAGTAAAGACAAAACCTCGCTATCTCACAAGAAACCGGTATCGTCCTCTTCGACGCCTGATTAAATCCTGATGATAACTTAATAGTTCGTCTGGAAAAAAACAGTCCAGTGTGCTGAGACAAATAGATTACCAACGCGACCACGCGGTGAAAGTCTCCTGGAATCCATCTCGGTTGTATTCCTCGTTGATGATACCTTGTTCTCCGATCGTGAGCTGGTAGGTCGTGCCAACGGTTGAGATACTGTAGAGCGTGATCGTCGACTGGTCATCAATGTTGAAGATTCCGTTTTGACAGGTGTAGTTGGCAAGGCAGCTTTGAGTGTAGTTCTAACGCCAGGAATAAGCATCGAGTCAGGTTCGAGTGTGAGCTAGTTTGATCATACCTGGAAGAAGCTGTAGAACCCAGCACCTGGTGGGAACGGTAAGATGATCCTCAGCGTGCACGGACGAATGACCTTACCAAAGAGCGTAATGCCCCAGGACTGTTGCACATACATGCCCCACGCCATAGGGCTCGACGAATTGTACACGGGGTCATAGTAGTACGGGTTGATGGAGTAGGGTTGCGGGGTAGGCGGGACTGGTTGATAGTAGGGCTAGTTTGGTTACAGCTAAGGAAACATCTACACTGTGAATGGTCAAGTCTTACAGTCTCGGTCTGTGCGAAGCCAATCCAGTGATTTTGTGCCGCGTGCAGATTATATTGGTAGAGAGAGCAGTGCTCAGCTATAGTTGGAAAGTGAGACTGCATCGAGGCTTGGAGTCTAGCACACTTACACGCTGATACAAACGTCAGTGATGCCCACATCCTCGGACAGGTTGAACGTACCAGTACCGATCATCCACACAGGCCCATAGGATTCTGACAGTATCCCGCGCCCGGAGAAAATACTTATTTGACGTCCTTCGGGGTCATCGAGGTCGTGATCAGCGTTCCAAACCCAGGTTCCCTACAGCAATCATCAAAAGGTTCCAAGTTAAGGTCGACAAACTACTCACCTCAAGGTACGCACTAGACCCCGGGGTTAGGTGCAGGCCTATGAAGGCAGCCTGGCAATAGGGACTGAGGCTGAGGTTGCCCGCAGGGCATTCTGCATACTGTAGTTTCGTACCAGCAGCTAAAACGAAGAAAACATTAAGTCCCATACATTCATCGTCTCTCCATGCATACCTCCGCCGATACTGAGTTCGAACGAGGGTCAGATAATTTCAAGAACAACCAAGTATTCGGACATACCGGAAATGAGTGTCCCACATGCCTGCACCACCCTGCTGATCCCAAGTTTGTTGTACGTTCCACTCGACGAGGATAGCACCAGGCGCTTTGAAGACTAAGTCAAGGCTAAAGGTGTGGTCTTGAGCAACGTACCAGGTCCGATAGTGGAGAAGATAATGTCCGTAATCTCTAAGATCCCCTTGGTCCAAGGCGCACCGGCTTGTACCATCACTCTGGGTTTGGTCTGGTCCTGGAAGTTAGCGCCACCGCCAAGGATGACCGACCAGGCCTCTCCCGCAACTTGCGAACCGGCAGGAATCTTAAGGGTATCCGTGATATAGTATGTTCCGGCATCGAAGAAGATGAGTTTACAACCAGCAAACTGTCGAAACATGTTCAGCATTGGCGTAACGACAGTAACTTTCAAAGGATACCATATCAAAGATGTTCTGTAGGGCTGCGGTATCGTCCGTGTAACCATCACCGACTGCACCATGCGACTTCACGCTAACAATTTGATCCAGGGAATAGTCGGGATACTGAGGATGTCCCTTGCCAAATATGTTGCCTTGGGAGTCGATGATGTTCCATGGTTTTTGTGGTGGTTCAATAAATCCTTGGGTATAGCTAGGTTTCCCATCATTCCCGACGTATACGTTACCTTGGGCCCAGGACTCGATATACTTCGAGTCGGTGGACCCCTCGAGCACAACCTTGCCGCCTTGGACTCCGACTGCAACTGGAACGTTGCGCAGCTGGACATTGTTGAGCACAATGGAACCTGCAAGCGTCCCGTTGCTGGCCGTTGTAGTTTGGACAAAAACAGGGGTATCCACTACTGTCACATCGATTATGGCTTCAGAGCCAACACTCTTGATAGTCATCAACAAGATGCTCAGACAGCGTAGATAGCAAACACACCTGAGTTGCAGAGGTTGTTCCACCAGTCGTCAAATTAAAGCCGACCTGAGTATTGATGGAATGTCAGGGGACGGAAGAGCTGAAAGATGTCCGTATATACCGAGCAATTGTTGATGGATACACGTTGGTAAGTCCAGCCTACCCAAGTCATGAGCATATGTCATACGGCACAAAGACCAGCCCCGTACCCCAATTCCATGGAGCATTGATACCTTTAGGGAATATCAGAGCGGTAGCGGAAAAAGTTATCGATGATATACTCACCAACAACCGCGTTATTGACAGTGAGATTCCGTACAGTGAATTGTTGGTTGCCAACAGAAATCCCATTTTTCCCTGCCACGATTCACCGACTTGAAATCTAGATCGAGTGGGATCCCATACCTCCGTTGACAACGATATCTGCAAGCGGGCTTTGAGCACAGGACTGAGCAAAACATGAGTTACACACCACCCATGAAACCACCACTAACATGTGAAGTGAGTATTACATTCGCTGCGTTCCAAGGGCTTTTTCTCACCTTCCATTCTCCATCCAAAGGCCTGGAATGTAAATGTCAATTTATTAAATATCGATTCAAGCATGGGAACCTATACCCTGGTGTTGCGTGCCATTCTCTTGTGACATTTCCACAACGACATTGATCAGCGAGGTTGCCTGCGACACTTGCCAGTGGATACCCATTGCAGGTGCAGTGGCATTCATTCGACGCAAATCGATGATCAGATTGCGAACAGAGCGGTAACTGTGAAGCAGAGAGTTATCATCAGGGTAATCACAGTGCACGTTGTTTGACACACAAGTTGTTTTGATTGATAAACCATTGAGCACCACCACCGTTTGGGACATATGGATCAGCATCTTCAGGGTGTCGTAAACATAAGATTGCCGGTATGAACGCCGCAATGCTTACCGATGACAGCGAAGCCCGTGAAATTTGAAGACGCGAGGAGAGTTGGTGGTGTTCTCGCGTCACCAATCATTTGGGTATAGTAGTATGTGTTGATAGCGGAGGATACCAGATATTCCCTGCCAGTCTATTCAGCAAGCGGTCGTATTGGCATTCGGTTTTCATACCCAGGTGGGAAATATACGATAGCAGGTGTAAGGCTTGGAAAAGGTCTGTAAGTGAAATGGGGCCATGGGCAGACAGTGCTCACGTTGAGGCTTGACATCCGTAACCACAACGATATCCCTCGGACATTGCAGCGCTGGCAAGTAGGTTCAGCCAAGATAAATTTTGCACGAAAACCAAACGTCGAACTTGATAGCTACAGTGTCGTCGGCCACACCATCACCTTTTGCCCCGAAATCCTGCACATTGCGAAAGACTTGGTAAGTTGTGTTGGGATTGAACGCGGAAGTTCCCTGGTGTTTGATGTTTTGTAGCCAATATGGGTCCCCTGGCGCAGCCTGACCGGTTGTTAATGGTGCAGAGCAAGATGAACCAAGGCCGGAAACGAAGGGCGTTAAGAGCAAGCACGCGCTCGCGGATAGCAATGCGAGACCGGAACGTCTGGGCATGGTGACGATTTGCCTTGTGGGCAAGTAGAGTCTTTATAAAGAGTGGCGGGGCCCAGGTGAGGGAAGGAGAGTGTGCAAACTGTAGGTTGAAAGTGGTTCTAGTTTTTCGGGTCCTGTTTCATTATCATGGGCGGCGAGCCGCGAATCCCAAGGTACCGAAAAAAACGCGGAGAAGACGTGATTCCCGTGTTGTACTTACGTACTGGCGAGTGCCGCCGTGGGGGAGCCAAGGCGGAAGTCGTTCGCTCTCCCCGCGAAAGACACACCGAGGCAACTGGTATGAACGGCTGATCCATGCCCAAGTTGGGGATGTCAACTGCCATTATAAACGAGGCTGCGTGTGGGACCCAGAGTGGACATCTGCCTGAAGAACAGACAAGAGGCCAAATCTTGATATGAACGTGGGTATGAACCAGATTAGTTTTCAAAACAGCAGTTTCTTTGCTGGCTCCGAGTCTCGGTGCGAACTCGCTCAACTCCATGTTTCGACTCAGTCCGCGAGGCTAATTTGACCGGTGGCTCCGGGCTGTGCTGCGGTCCGTTCATACAGGCCAGAGATCGGAGACAGGGACTTGCAATGGTACTCTCGGATCACGCCCGAGCGTATCCTAGTAGCGCGTGCAAACGTGTGCGCAACCGTGAATTCCTGGTGGCGACCTTGTGATTCAATGGTAGTACATCGGGTACGTCACGACTCAGGGCTATCGAGCAGGAATTTTCCCTCATCATGATCCTCGCAGGTGGCGCTCATAGCTGGTTGACCACTGACATGTTCCCATGGCCTTGAGAAAGGGACGTTCGAGTCATTTACCACTCATCCAAGTACTGCCTGAACATGGACAGCGACCGACCGACCATATTATCATGGTTGTCAAATATTAGATTCGGGTAACATTTACGTAACAATTCCATTAACGGGACAAGTGGTTGACTTATTTATTGTTCATGACGGGTTGCCTATCCCCCTGGTTGCCCAACTATTTAGGACCCTCCTCGCCGAGACCATTTCCTACTTTCCTTTCTTTTTCTCTCTCTTTTGCGCGCTGCATTCATAAGGTGTCTGAGATGTCTTCTTCAGCGTTGACCGTCTATCCTCATCTACCTCCTACCACGAATATCCTCAATTCGCAACAGCGCTTGCGTCTCATGCGCTCGACGAGGAAGCTCGGCGCGGTTCTGGGAACTACGCCATATCTTTTGGAGAACGACGTGTCGTTTGCGATCCTCCCTCTCGGGAAGACCACTTCTAGGGTGTTGAAGCGTCAGGGCTCTCTTTTTACACACCAGCAATCCAGTTCGTTATCCGTAACGTCCAGCTCTACATCTCCAACTTCGTTGCATCATCCTTCTCCATCTGCATCGTCTATTGCGCTGCCCCAGATCGTTTCATCCGGTACGCAGAGCACCGAATCGCTCCCGAAGAACCCTCCCGGTCTATCTAGCACTCGTAGGCGTCGCTCGGGTGATAAAGTACCCCAACTCTACCTGCGACTCAACAAGGTTCCGGTCTCACCCACAGATGATCGTGTTGCATCATCGCTCCCCCCAACCCCATGCACACCCACCCCTCCTACCCCTATCACGCCTTCTGTACCCGACGTTGCTGAAATTCGTCGGAAGCGGATGGCTAAGCTTGCCCGTCATCTTGGCGAGAATATTCCTACTGAGCTCATCTTCACCCCCGAGTCCGCTCCAATGCCCGCCACAATTTCTGCGAACTGTCGCACGAGAAGACGCACTCAGTCTGTCCATGTCATGCCCACCGAAGTCGCATGTACCTCAGACAATAGACCATCCTTTGGGCGATTGAGGCAAGACTGGGTAGGCGAGTGGAATCGCTCAAACATCAAAGATGTACAGAAGGAGCTTAGGGGTTTGAAGGTTCGGTGAAATAATTGGCAGTGATTGCTGCTTCTCGGATTGTCGTCGCGTCCCCAAAACCCATATCACTTTTGAAGAAAAATATACCATCGCCAGCTGCAGGTCAAGCTGATGAACTCCACTTTACCTTGGATATATTGTTATGCATTCTATGACTCCGATCATTACATGTATCATCACCGACTTATCATCCTGGACACTATCGCATCATATGGTACTACATACTTGTGACATAACCGTTTACTTTTCCAGTATTTCAAAATTGATCCCTTGACATTCCTTTATAATACCCCTACATGTTTTGTGACAACCAGCCTCGAGGCTCGTAGAGTCATAGGTTGGGGGCGAGTACTACACGTCACCCTCGGGAGGACACGTCACGGTAGTGAACTGAAATCATGACTCATACTCTCACGTTTAGCCCCTCGAACTACAGTGTCAGATCCATCAACAATAGCCGTGAAACGACAGGAGCTCGCTAGATCTAATAGGAGTGCATGGCGCGTAAGTAAGTCGTGTGCAGGTTCGCCGCAACTGCGTCATGATGAAGGTTTCATGCGAGATCTTGTATTTTATGTCTCACCGCCACGTACACAACCAGACCAGACCCTGCGCACGATGGCTCGAGAGAAAGTAGTGAGTACCCTCATGGTTCAGCCTGTCGTGCTCACAGGATACCGTTGAGCTTGCAACGAATCGATGAGCGGAATACTCGAGGTTGAACTAGTGACGCCGTGGAGTGCATCGTCGGTGCAAAAAGAACCGCGCTGCCAGCGAGCTAGCTAGCACTTTGGAGGTGGCAAGGGGAACACCTCGTTTCAGAAGTTCCAATTGCAGTGTCTCGCGGGTGGGTTGGGGGGGAATAAGTACCCGCCCACAGCTAATTCGATCTCTAACGGGACCCCCTCCCACTTCCTTTGCAATATTTTACCATGCCTTTGCTCGATTCAGGTTGGGTCTCTTTATCGCTGGCGTGCATCGCTACCATCCTACTTGGCGGTTGGATGTACGCCCAGCGCATCGTCGGTCCACACAAGAGATTACCAATCCCGCCAGGACCCTCTGGACATTGGTTATTCGGAACTTCCTTCCCTAAGTCTCGGTGATTACGTCCCTTCATACATGGTCTAAACCATGACCAACGGTTCTCACACAAACCCCAGTGCCCCCTTCAAGCTTGCAGAGTGGACGAAAGAATATGGGCCAGTCTTCTCACTCAGACAGGGACCAAGGCTCTTTGTGGTTATCGGGCGATATCAAGCAGCGATGGAAATCATGGAGAAGGAAGGTGCATCCCTTGCCGATCGGCCCCGCCTGATTGCAGCTGCGGAGACGCTCTCTGGAGGTATGAGAGTGGTCTCGGAAAGGAGCGGAGACCGACTCCGTAGAGTGCGAAAGTAATGCTTTTTCGACGCACATGTTTATTTTTGCTCGCTGTGTTTCTAATCTTGCCCCTGATTGACATAGAGCCCTGCATGCCATGATGCAACCCAAGGTAGCGGAAACTTACGAACCTCTTCAGCTTCGCCACGCAAGGAACGTGTTGCTCGATATACTCGATGATCCTGAACGCCATCAGATGCATGCCAGGCGGTGTGTGTAATGCCCAGAATATAGAAAATCATCCTGAGTCGTCCATCAGATACGCAGCGTCTGTGGTGATGGGAATTACATACGGAAAGGTCACACCGACTTCGTACGGTGATCCCGAGGTCATCGCTGTCAACCGCTGTCTCAAGCGTTTCGGACAAGCGGTACTCCCTGGGGCATACCTTGTGGATACATATCCCATCCTGCAGTATGTGCCTGGGTATCTCACCCAATTGAAGGAATGGCACGAAGAGGAACTCGCGCTTTTTGAAGGACAATTGGATACTGTGCGGAAACAAATGGTAACTATGTACGGACACCACAGATTGAGGAACTCACTTGTCGAAACAGGCAGAGGGCACAGCACGGCCATGCTTTGCCAAATTTCTCATCGAGAATCAGCGAGAATACCAGACTGAAGACAAGGAGATGGCATACGTAGCTGGTGCCATGTTTGGCGCAGGTTCAGAAACCGTGAGTTCAAAGACAGAAAATATCGCCTTCTGTATGCGGTATCCGGAACTGATGTGTGTAGACTGCCTCCGCGATTACTATCATGATGATGGCTGCTGCTTTACACCCGGAAGCTCAAGCAAAAGTGCACGAGGAATTAGATAGAGTTGTCGGACGGGAAAGATGTATGTGACAATGTGCATTCAACGTTGCTCCATAGACTGACGCTGCCCGTAGTACCATCATTCGCGGACCAGCAGATGCTTCCTCAGGTGACGGCCTTTACACTTGAAAGTTTGAGGTGGCGACCAGTGAACGTCGGAGGTACGCGGCCAGTGTCATCTCTGTGCGCCATGGTATACTCATGCCGAAGTCAACAAGGAGTCGCTCATCGTGCAACGAAAGACATCGTCTGGCGAAACTACGTCATTCCGGAGGGCGCGACGGTCGTTGGAAATCACTGGTAATTATATTTAAAAATCCAACGCAAGAACAGGCAATGATATACATCTAGGGCGATTGCGAATGATCCAGACGTCTTTCCAAACCCCGAGAGGTTTGACCCGCAACGTTGGCTGACTGAGGAAGGGACACTACGGGATGACCTCCGGTTCTGTACATTTGGGTTCGGGCGAAGGTACGTTGTGACGACATCGACGTCTTCCCGACAATGATTCTACCCTGCTGCGTAGAATCTGTCCCGGACAGCACGTCGCAAACCGGTCGATTTTCGTGAATGCCGCGCTCGTCCTCTGGGCGTTCTATCTATCTGAAGATCCCAAGTCGCCTATCGATTCATTTGATTTTTCGGATTCGGTGAATCAGATTGCAGCACCATTTAGAGTGGTATTTGAGCCTCGGTTGAGTGAGGCGCAGATCCGGCGTTTGTGCGCGGAAGAAGTGGATGATGACTACATGTTGTAACTTCCGCGTTTATCTCACCAGATATTCTTTGACATCTCCGAGTGACCGAGTCACGAATCGCGATGTCTACAGTTCCACATTTTTCACCAGGTCTATGCACTTCACTTGAGCTCTTTGTTTGCCCCTCCATGGGTAAGTAGGCTCAATCATTCCGGTCTGGGCGCACATTCTATCGCACCACCCGTCTCACTCGCCCCAATCATTGCACAGAACAGCAGGGATACTGCAACGAGGAACGCCGCTCGTGAAGCACAACAACTCATATTGAAGGGTATACTGAAGACTGAGGAGGTCAGGACGGACGATACGTGCGCAATGGCTCGGTGGGGGGCGTAGCTGTGCCGCCGTGGCTGCCAATTGGTTCCCGTGACGACATGAAATGCCAGATACCGGTGGCGGTGAGAGAGGCTCACGTTCGTGACTTTGCGATGATCGACTCATATCGACGGGACCCTGAAACCTTACTATGCCAGATCTGCACATCAGTCCCATCTCTCTGCTCATCGTGGTTTCCTCGGAAATGAGCACTTCAAACGGGCGAACGAGTGGTTACGAGAAAATGGCAGGGATGTGATTGACTGGACAGTATTTGGCATCTCGACGACACCTGTCGCAGCCTTGCCAACAACAGGATGATTCCAGTCATCCACGTTCAGCGCACCCGCATCAAACCGCATCGGCTGAAACTGCCCCTGATGCGCAAAGTTTCTTGCCGCCGCTGTCGCAGCGAGCATGTCCAACTGCGACACGTCAGGCGCTTGCATCTGGGAGGACGGCGTAGACGGGGACGAGAGCGAGGTCAGTTGGGCGAGGACGTGGCCGGGAGAAACCGTCGGAGTGTGGGACGTCGTCGTCGGTGATTGTGGTTTCCAGTTTTGCTCATGCGTCGGTCAGCACACGCGCAGCAAGCACCCGGTTGAGCAAAAAGTCACGCACGTGTTGCTTCCCAGTGCGATACAGCTCCTCCAGCTTGTCATCAAAGATGCCTCGTTCCTCGAATTCGTGGTATGCCTTGTACAACAGTGCAGAGCGCGCATCTTCGATCGAGTCGTGTGTCTCCGTCTGGATGTTCTCTCCGAGGACGAACCAGGAGAGAAAACGGAGCGAGAGACGGTGGTGGCGGTTACGTAGGAAGTATAGATCGACTGTATCGATTACTTGGTCGGGCGGGACGAAAACATCCGTCGTATCGTCTAGAATGAACCTTAGATGGCACAGAGAAGCTAGGGACTGACTAATGATCCGGAAGTCCTTGGATAACCTGTGGCCGATAAATATGCATCCTCGATCGATGAGCAATCGTAGCTTCTGGCACACAAGCTTCAGCAGTGTCAACGAGTGCCTTGATAAGTGCGGATCCAAGGACTCTCCTTAGTGACGCGGGGAGAGGGAAATTGGAACGTACATTTGATGCCCGAGAACTCGGTGAGATAATCGACGATGACATCACTTGTATGGATGTGGTCGTCAGCCGTCGGAGAAGGGGATCAGAGGGAGGGGTCTCATGTTGCGCAGGTCGTCACCCTCTAACCCCTCTGCCACCCTCCCCGTTCCAGTTCCTCCCTTCCCCCATAACATCCCACCCTTGCCCATTTCACCCCACCCTTCGCCCATCCGCACCGTACAGACATGGATTGCAGCGCTGAGGCAGATATCGCCCGCGTACAGACGAATTCTCACAAGAGCGTACCAAACTCGAAAGGCGTCTTGAAAAACTCAAGTTTAAAGAAAATGGGCGTGAGCGACATTTAGAAGAGTGTCGTACAATCACAGGCATTCCAGGGTGCAAAAGGTGACATTCGAGGCATGCTTTCACGCGCTCTTGCTTCGTCTCTCATTTCTGTTTGCATGTTTAGCTGCTGAGCAGTGCATCGCACCGTGGTAAGAAGACGCCCCGGCTTTTAAACGTTCTTTGTGCACGCAAGACGACTTTCCCTTTAGGAATTGCAAACTTGTCCTCTCGTGAAGTATTCATCCCTTTCCGCTCTTACTCGTTGTGGAGATGCATCTTAACTCCCAGTCTCCGCCGTCCGGTCGCATATTCTATCAGGAGGTATCGCGCATACCACCATTGGTTCGATTATACGAGGTACGGTATCCCGGACGTTCGTTGATGCTCCCACTCAACATAGCTGTAGACGCTCATCGGTCTCGAGAAAGAGATCGAAAAAGCACCTCCACCATTCCGGGAAGTACTACAACACTCAACTAAGCCCATATCCGTATCTCATTTGCGAAACTCAGATGTTGCCCGCTCGGATTTGCCGCCCAGTAAAGACACCACCGCCGCGCGCAAATGTATCCTTGACGACTTTGCCTCGTACGACACCATCTCCAAACGTATCCGCAAGATCTCATGCTCACCTGGGAGCTCCCAAGACCATGTCCAGCTCGCGATTCGCACGCAGGCGGACTCGCCCTCGCAAGAGAACGTGGTTCCTCTCCAGGCAAGCTCTCCCTAGTGCTGGACTTGTCTGACGCTGATGAAACACATGCAGTCGGTCCGCAAAGCAACGAATCAGGTTCCCGCGTTTGATGCTGCGACCCTGCTCGTCGCTCCAGATTCGGAGGTCGCCTGCTCGAACATTGTTGGCGAAGGGACGGCACATCGGAAGCTTGGAGATGCCAGAACGCTCAAGGCGAACTTGAAGGGATTAAGGTCGGGATTGACAGGATGCTGTAGAACCGGGCCGGGGATGGGAGTGTGCAGGTAGTGGCAGTGATATCCGCTGGAGGCTAGCATTAAACTGAAGCGGACGAGGTTACGAACATGTCTCGCAGATAAGTCACATATTTCCGACATAAGTTGGGATAAGTACCCGCTCTACAGCTACTTCGATGGCATGCCTTTGCTCGATCAAGGTTGGGTCTCCATATCGCTGGCGTGCATTGCTACCATCTCACTTGGCGGTTGGATGTACGCCCATCGCATCATCGGTCCATGTAAGTGATTACCGATCCCACTATTCGGAACACCCTTCCCCAAGTCCGTAAACATGTCCCTTCATACATGGACTAAATGCTGATCCAGATCCCAGTGTGCCTTTCAAGCTTGCAGATTTGATGAAAGAATACAGTATGGGCTGATCTTCTCGCTGAGACATGGACAGAGGCTCTTTGTGATCATTAGATGATATCAAGCAGCCATGGAGATGGAAGGTGCACCCCCTGCTGATATGCCCTGCTTGATTTCAGCTGGGGAGACCCTCTCTGCTTGTGATTGAGTAGGGCCCCACATACCATGATGCAATTCAAGATGGCAGAAACCTACAAGCCTATTCAGCTTCTCCATGCAAGGGACATATTACTCAATATTCTCAATGATTCTGAACACCATCAGATACATGCCAGGCAGCATGTGTAATGTCAGAATATATGAGATCATCCTAAGTCATTCATCAAATATGCAGTTTTCATGGTGGTGGGAATTACATACAGAAAGGTGATACCAACTTTGTACAGTGATCCTGAGATCATTGCTGTCAATGGCTATCTCAAATGTTTTAGACAAGCTGCACTCCCAGAGGCATATTGTCTATTCATTTAAGAATTCAGGCTGAAAAACATCTAATGGGGTCAAGAATACATTTCACCATGCATGGACAGTCACTAGAGTACAAGAATCCCATCAGGGAAAAACTAAGTATCTTTTGCTTTCAAGATGATCTTTCTTCATTCAATTTCCACTACAGAAGTGACTTTCAGAAACCATGACCTGATACAAGAATATTGTTTTTATTCAGCTGCAGTGTCTGAAATAGAATTGTGAATGAATATAATGTTTAAACATATATTCAACCCACCCCAGGCCATGTGATTCTGAATGATAACATTCACAACCATGTCCACCTTTTCTTTCTCAGATGCCTTGTTGTATTGCTTGAAAACATCCTTTAAGGCTTTTCCAACTCTACCAGGTGTGTTTGACGCAATGTACTTCTGAACAGCAGAGGAAATTGGTTGGGGGTCATTTTGTTGAGCAAGGTAGAAAGAATGTTCCAATATAAGTATGGTGTCTGCATTATGGGGAGTGAATGATTCTTATAACTGTATATAAAGCAAATGATTGAAACAGATCAACACCAGCTTGGAGAATCTGTTTCCAGGTTGCAAACTTTCTCTATGATTTATAATTAGATTGAGATGTACAAATCAAATATCAAGATCCTTACTTGGTTCCTTGAGGTAAGACTTTGTCCTCCACTGGTTGGAGTGTCAGTCTATTAAATGAAATATTGGCATAAGATATTAAATTAAAGGAGATGAATACTTGATGATTGGTGACCGGCTGAAGGTTATACATAAAACCACATTATAAATAACACATAAAATAATTGAACATAGAAACAAACCTCCTAATATTGAATAAATAAATAAATAAATTTATAAGGGTAATGAGTCTCACCATCTAGAAAATAATACAATTGAGTTACAATTGAGTATATTGAATACAATGCACTTACATCCTATTAAAATAATAATGCCATAAATGAAAGATTGTATATATTTGCAGGAAAACATACCAGCTATAGAGTTTAACAGAAGCACAAGCAACAACAGAAATGAAAGGGTAATCACTTACATGTTATCAATCAAAAAGGGAATAAAGAAAAAATGAATATGTTAACATCTAGGGCATTCTAAAATGTTTAATACAACTAACATTCTGTAATTGGCAGAGCAGGAAGAATGGACATGGGATGATCAGCATAATCACAGTCACCAAGATGCTGAAATACATGACTCACAACCTATTATTACCAGAGCAGGACAAAGAATGGACATGGAATAATCAGTATAATTACAGTCACCAAGATGCCAGAATGCATAACTCACAGCCTACCAATGCCAGAGCAGCATGAAAGATAGACATGGAATAATGAGCATGATCACAGTCACTAACATGCCAAAATGCACAACTCACCTCCTATGATTGCCAGAGCAGAAAGAAGAATGCACATGGAATGATCAGCATGATCACAGCCACCACAATGTCAGAAAATGCACAACTCACCTCCTATGATTGCCAGAGCAGGATGAAGAATGGACATGGAATGATCAGCATGATCACAGCCACCACAATGTCAGAAAATGCACAACTCACCTCCTATGATTGCCAGAGCAGGATCAAGGATGCAGATGGAATGATCAACATGATCACAGCCACCAAAATGCCAGAATATGTAGCTTACAAACTATGGATGCCAGAGTAGGATGAAGGATGAACATGCAAACATAAGCATCATCACATTCCTCAACATGCCAGACCACTCACAATCTATGATTTCCAGAGCAGAATGAAGAATACACATGGAATCATCAGTATGATCACAGTCACCAACATGCCAGACAACTCACATTCTATTATTGCCAGAGCATGAAGAAGAACAGTCATGGAATCATCAGCATCATCAGTCACTTACATGCCAGAATGCACAACTCACATCCTATGATTGCCAAAGAATTAACAACAAGGACATATCAACTAATATGGTGCAGAAAACTTCAGCATGAAATACATACAACACGGCGGGGACCTGGTTTTGCATGTAGGCAAGAAATGAATCGCATAAAGTGCGCACATCCATCCAAGTGCTCGGAACTCAGTGCCTCGTCCTCAAAAGTATTGCTCAGTACAAAGTCATCGAACAAGAACCAAGGGCCCTTGAGATACGGTTAGCTTTCCGCTTCGGGTACTGAAATGACATTATAAGCGAAAAGAGGGATGTCATCAACGAGACTACCCCTTCACGAACGTTGCCGGTTGCATGGAGATCCTGGACGGTGCTGGCATGTGCAGAGACGGCGCTGTTCCTGTTCTCTCTACGGAGTGCGGTGCGGGGATTGTGCGCGCATACGTAGCCAAGAGCAGGATGGAGTGGGAGAAGGCAAGATGGGCGACGTGCGAGGGGACCTGTGCCTGGCGGAGGACGATTTCCGGTGCGGTGGTGGCAGCGGCCAGGATGCTTGAGAAGGCGGAGGTGGACATTGCGGAGACGGTGGAGGGCGAGCTGGGGCAGACGGAGCAGGAGTGGATCAAGGGGAGCCACTTGTTCATGCCGCCCTTTGCACCGATGCCATGGCCAGCGAGGCCGAGTGCGTGTCGGCGATGGCGATCTGCTTGCGCAGCCTCGCACATGTTCGCCTCATGCGCACTGCCTACCTCACCCATACCCTGTGGACATCACCTGTTAGTGGCATGTACGCCTCACTACCTACTCATGTAGCATAGGATATCTACCGATCTAGTGTATACTAGTACAAACCCCTGTGTAGTATATAAACCCCCAATAGAGGGCCAGAGGACCTCAGTCTTGTCCTCTTGGAGTTTTCCCTTCAAACTCTAGGAGCTACTCTACTACCTCTATTGTTCTATTGCCTAGGCTTGTGCTCCACTAGTGAGTGCTGGTTGTTTCATTAGGACAAGACTTACAACAAGCCTTTGGTCTAGACAACCCAACCGCTTGCCTTGCTACTCTTGATAACTAGTAGGACCCCTTCGTCACCGTTACACGAGGCAAACTAGCTAACCGCCTCTCAAGTGTCTTGTATAGTCAAGAAGGAAGAGTCTCCTATCGCAGTTTCCCTTTTGTTATTGGAAGCCGAGGAGACAAAGTCAGAGGAGCGCAGCACCGTACCGAGCCTTCGCTACCCCACATCTAATCCTAGTCATAGTAGAGCCTCTAGTCGGCTCACAT